>WEKY01007658.1:117728-133808 GCA_013390045.1 Picathartes gymnocephalus
TTTTGGGTGTTTTTTTTTTTTTTTTGCATTTTCACCAAACATGTACTCCCTCATCTTCCAGCCAAGCACTGTAACTGTGAACCTCAAACTGATATTCTCCTTAAGCAGAGGGAGAGGTGTTTGTAGGCAAGGCAAGGTGCTGGTTTTGTGATTAGCAGGCTCCCTTTCTAACAATGATGAAGGGGAAGGTTTCTTCACCAGTGAGGCTACTGCATGATAGACAGGTTCCATATGTATTTTCAGTTTTCTTGTCACAACAGCAGGCCCTGAAGTGCTAAGTATTTTTTTCTCAATTTATAGCACACATAGTAAGCTAGAAAAATGAAATAACACGTCATGGTTTTGCACTAAATGACTTTGCGCTGTCTAATTACTGGAAAAAGGAAGTATGGAGCACTAGCAAATAATTCTAATATGTGACAGGCAGGCAGATACTGTTCTCTGTCATGGATATTGCTTGAACACTTAGAGAATTGATCAAACCATGAGAAGGTTTTTTAGCTTTTGTACAATGCTTTCCACAGTTTGGGAAGGTAAATATGTTGAGTATTACTTGGCTGGCTCTGGAGCTTAAGAATTAAATTAAGAAATTTAATAATATAACATCAACTCATTCTTGTTGCAGGTTTTATTTAAACAGTAATCTGTTAGTTTATTTCAAAAGTCCCATTAGAAAAATCTAATTTGACTGTGATCTGCAATTTGTCATCTTTACTTCCTTCATTCTCGGTCACAGACACCACACATACAGTTGCTGAGTTGAAAAGGAATGTTGGCACTTCATGCCAACTTCACTCAGTCTGTTTCTTACTTGGTCTGCAATATTGTGCCCTACAGGCAGGCTCTATTTTGATTTTAGGCATCTAATATGTACCTTAATATTAGATGTTTAGCAAAGGAGTCCACTGAAAAAGAAGCTCTCATTCTACATACCCTTGTTGCAGAGAGGAAAGGGCCTCTGAAGCCTTCCAAAGGGAGATCCTGTGTGCTCAGTTTCAGCATCTAAACTTAGCAGACAGGAATTTCCTCTGGGGACGTGGAAAGGCACCTACTGTTCTGCTGAGTCACCAGGCAGCATAGGGACATGCATAGAAAGACTGCTTCAGCAGTCAGTATAGCATAGGTCAAAGCTTAGTGCCTGAGGGAGGCAGGCTGGCCCTCGAGTCTGGACGACTGTCCCACAGAGTGTATTCTTTTCTAAGTGAGTTTGTAAGCTCTTTCTGGTGAATAGTTGCCAAAAAATAACTTCTTGGAAAGAGTGGCTGGGAAGTACACCACAGTACTTCTGAAGCGATGGCAGCATCCTTTTGTTCAGTACCAGTCCTTTTGTTCAGTACCAGTCGGTGTTGTACAATCTTGTCTTTGTTAAACACAACACCAGTTTGTAGGTGCTTGGTAGCAGGTGCAAGACAACAGCTGACCTTCTCATGCTTGTTTTTCAGACATGTTTTAAATCGTTCTGCATAAGGATTATGAATACATATACATATATATATGTACGTATGTATATATATTTGCCTACTGCCACCCATGTTCCAAGAGCAGTAAGGGGGCTCAGACTCTGGGTATTTCAGTATCTGATGGTGGGCTTTTGCTATGGGTTGATCATGTACAGCCTCTCACACAGTGTGTGGGGCTGTTATGGATGGCTTGCCTTTCCTTGCCTCTTGCCTGTCCCCGTGTTCTGTCTGTGGGGCTCGGGATTCATCTTGCCTGCGTGGGTATCTGCGTCGAAGCCGGTTACCTAACTCCTGCATGCGGGCGGGTAGCGCTTGGCAGGTTCAGGCAGCAGTCCTTCTGCCCTATTCGAGCTGTCTGATTTAGGGACAGAGAGAGAGACTCCAGCCTGTGAGCTCCCGTTCCCCTCCCTGGCTCACGCGTGGTGCTGACAGCTGCCTGGGGCTGCAGATAGCACTGCAGATCCCTGGTGCGAGGTGAGGCTACGGCAATCCACAGCACCTGGCTGGGGAAACACTGTGCCAAAATCCTGGGAGTGGCAGGATCATACTGAATGCTCCCGCCTCTTCCCTTGCCTCTCGGTCTGCCGGGTTTTAACCACAAGGAAATCAGCTCGCCAGTTTTTGGGGAGAAACTGTTGTTTTAATGCAGCTGTTTTTAAGCTTGTTGTTTTGGAAATGGCGCTTACCTAGCAGGGTCACGGGACAGTTTGGAATGGCTATTTAAAAGCTTTGCTTTTGTGTGCTCTTAAACTGGATGGCATCCACGTATGTTGCTGCTTTGTTTCACGTCCACTGTAGTCTTACAGGAACAAAATTCTTAGGAATTTAAAAAATTGTGACAATGAAACACTAAGAGCCACGTGGTTGGCATTAGTTCTTAATTACACAAACAGAATGTAATTTGCTTGCATATTTGTAAAGTGACCAAGTATGACTACTTTTTCTCAGGGAAATTGCCTTCTTGCTGCAAGCTTTATGTTGGCTGACCTTCCAGACTTCTTTCTCAGTAGTTCTTTTGGAATGAGTTCATAGTCCTCCTTCAGTTCAACAAACCCAATCAATAATGTAAAGTATAGATAAATAAAGTCATTATTTCAAGCAGGGTGCTTTGGTGAAATTTCTTCCTGTGACAGTGCTGGTTTATGGAAGTTGCTATGCCTTACAAACTATGGACTAAGAATAATTTATTAATCTCAGATAATATGCTCTGGCTGATAATAACTATTGCAGCATTATGTATATTTCAGTGGGCTTTGCATTGTAAGCAGCATTTCATCCTTTTTGTGGCGTGTTTTACAAACTCATTTTGACATGTAACATCTAACAAAGATTTGCTTCTGTATGCCTGACACCACTGATGCTTATTACACAGCAAGAATAGCATCATATATTCAGAGCCAAATCTCAGATACACTCCACAAATCTTAATGAAGCCAAGAGAGGAGAAAGCATTAGTCAACTCCTAGAAGATCAGTAAAATTTTTTAGGGTCCCCCAGAGGCAACATGCTGTTCCCTCAGCCTGGCAACCTTTCCATACCTAGGCAGAACTGATGCAGGATGGCCTCAGGAGCCATCTCTGTGGTACATAGTAATGCAAACCCTGATCAGAGCATTCATCTCCTTATTTCCTGCACACTTGTGTGGTAAAACACGTTATTTTACAGCATTCAGCTCTCTCTCCCTGAATATGCATAACTTAAGATCTACTTGCAGAGGCTGAGGGCAGAAGCAGGAGAGGCAGAGGGTAATTTTTAGCATGAACTTTTGACCAGTACATTGGTAAAAATCCAAAGATGCAGAAATTCCTCCTTCTCTCTAGACTTTTTTTCTCCTTAGGTGTTGTAGGTGGCGGAAATTCCGTTGATGGAACCATTTTTTTGTTCAAATGTCAAGGAATAGAGGAACTGTGCATATTAACTGATGATGCTTCAGATAGTGTATTGTTTTTCTGGAGTAAGGGAGAGACAGAAATTTCAAAATTTCAGAGAGGAAATCCTGTCTACTTGTAGTTATAGCTGCAGTTAATTCACAGAGATGGGATTTGTCATTTGTATGTGACTGTTCTGACCTTTAACATGAATTCCTCTGCACTGAACTGGGTGCCTTGGAGTGCTTGTGTGAAAATGAGACTAGAGACCTTACTCCTGTTCTCTTTGACTACTTTATATGATTGATACATTGATGCTAATGTGATCATCTTTATTTATTTTTAAATTCTGTGGCATCTTTTACGGCAGTACAGTATGAGTTAGTTTTGGATACTGTGCTAGCAAAAAAGAAATTCCACAACAGACAGCATAACCACCATACCAATGTACTCACTTAAATTAGTACATGCTTTTCAAATCTGATTTTTTTTTTCCATATCTATTTTTTTCCCTCCTCTTCTTCAGTGTAAATCAGCTCCTATGGTTTACTTTTATTTCTTTTAAAGTTTGTATCTTTGTTTGTTTCCATCAGCCGTTCATTTTCTACACTGGTATAGTTTGTTTTCCTGCTTCAGTTGCAATCATTTCTGCTGTTGTGCTGTTCATTATAGAGAACTTTCACCTCATTTTTTTTCTTCCACTCGCAGAAAAAATACTTTGTCCTGAGGCTCAAGAAACATAAGTGAGGGTGTTTTGGCAGTGCTTATGTGAACTGTGCTTCCCTCTTCTCTGGTACATCTGCCCACCATGAACAAATGCTCATTTTAAAACTGGCACACAATTGAACAGTGATTTTACAGATAGAGAATTGGCTAGTGCTGGTCCAGAATTCCTCAATAAAAGATTTTTTTTTCACTGGACAATGAGAATTGGTTGAAAGTGAAATTGTGGGAATAAATCAATTTCCATTTTACTTGTCTCATGAAGAATACCCAAGTCTGGGATGCATTTTTCCATTGCAGCAAGACTTTAGAGCAGGAGGTTGCATAGTTCCTGCATTTGGAAGCAAACTGCACCGCACACTCAGAAAGAACTGTCTATGGGCCTCTGACCTCCCCAGGCTGTAACATGGTGAGGCTTCTCCTTGGCCTCCTCCAGAGCTGTTCTACAAACTGAACTGACTTGCTAAACATTGAGAGGCATTTATACATATGGTGACATAGAGACCTACAAGGCATCTGTATTATGATTGGTGCCCCCACTTTATTTCAGGGATGTTTCTCTTCTAGTTTTTATTTTTTTGTCAGCAGTCTCAGGTAAGTTACCTTGTGGCAGAAGAGAAGAGGTTTCTGCAGTGAAAAGTACTGCTGGGTATGACGTTGGCTACGGACCCAAGGGCACCACTGAGCTGGCAGAGTGTGCTGTGTCTCAGCTACCTTAGGCAACCTTTGGGCAGTGCTGGACTGTCTGGTTTGGGCATAATCTTGCAGCAAAGTTCATCTCTCACAATGCAAGCCATCTAAAAGTTAGGCTCAAGTACTTTGGATTTCTTTAGTGGAGAGATACTTCTAGGTCCAATCATTTTATCAGTTATGATCATCTACCTTTCAAAAGGTATGTGTCTTCCCTAGCAGCTGTAAAGAAACCTGGACAAGTGGTTTAAGGGAGAGTGATAAAACGTAACATTGGTGAAGTTATATATGAGGAAATATTTTTCTTTTGAGATAAATATTTAAATTAATTGCATAATAAGCTTGAAGAACTAAGGAATCCTGGTTCTGTTAAAGTCTGAAATCTTGTTTCTGTTTGCCATTAACTTAGTTTGGTCTAATGATTAGTCCTGAAACTAGCAGAAGTCTGGATGCTAAGAAAAAGAAAATAGCTCAGCACTTAGCCTATTTGGCGGACCATTACCTTGCAGTGAAAGAGTTACTTGTAACATGCATTGCTTCATTGATGCCTTCTGTATGTCTCTCACTTCCTTTCTCTATCACACAGAAACTTTCAAAGATTTTGTTTTCCAGCTTCAGTTTAGTGTCTGTATTGAATTCACATATGTCTTCCTAAACATAAGTTAAATTTGTTAATTAATTTGAATTTTAGTCTAAGAAGTGCCGATCATTTCAAGGTAGTCATCAAACTTTGCCATTACTTGTAATTTTACATTTCTAAACATGTTTACACAAACATACTTTGGAATAAAATGCCATGAAACAATAGCGTATGATTATAAGTCATATAGCGTTTTTTTTTATCTTTGGAGTGCTTTGCAAACATTAACTAATTAAATTGTCCCCTGTGTGTTCAAATATTATAATTATCCACAGGTTAGTGACTTGCTCAAGGCCATGCAGCAAAGCAGAGAATGAGTTGGGATCAGGTACATCTGCCTCTTACTCCCATGCTTAATCCACTAAAGTGTGTTGCTCCAGAAGGAAGCTTGAGTCATTAGTTGTTAGATATGTGAAATCATTTTATGGATAGTGAGGCAGGCATTCTTTAATTGCTTGAAGAGCATGACACCGAAGAATGAATTATAAATGACGTTATGAATTACTGCTACCCAGTTAGCAGTTTGTACACCTGTTTGGCATCTCTTTCCCCTGTGATTCGTTATTCAGCTTTTTATGTTTTTTCTTTCTAAATCAGTACAGAAAGCAGGGACAGAGCCATGTGCCTTAAGAAATTTAGAGCTATAGCAAATACTCATAGGTGTGGAACACTGCCAGGAAAAGCCACAATGAAACTACCTCGGTGAACTGCTACTTTGACTTACTGATAATCAAAAAAAAGAGTGTTGTCCTCTGCTGTCACTTGAGCCAAAATTTCTTCTTGTTTCATTATCTAGATTAGATAAGTTTTTATCTTTCCTTTTCCATGAGGCAGTTCCTGTGATTTTGTGACAGACATACATGTAGGACAATTAAATCTTAGCAGCAGTGCTTACACTGATACATGGAAATATTGTCCTGAGTGTTTAGGTCAATGCATGCAAAGACACAGAAGTTGTGTAGGTCATGGGTATGTAAACTGCATGTACAGGAGGGAACTGTTAAGAGGGGAACACTGTTTGGCCAGTCGTAATTGAATGAGCATGTAAATACAGGGAAAAAAAAAAAACCTACTTTCTTTTTCCTGCCATTTTCCTTTCTCCTGCATACCTCTTTGACCACTAGTGATTTCACCACGACCTCATTTCTCACAGCAAGTTCTTTTTAGGCTGGAGAGAAAAGAGGAGTGAATGGAAGTTCCTGGATGATGGATATGAAGAGAGGCTTTTTGTGTTGAGCCTGTGTGTCAAGGAGGTGTCACTGTCCATGTGTATGTGACTTAGAACATGAGCGTTACTATTTTGAATACATCACAGAAAGGATACTTACAGCTTACAACCATCACACATACAAAATTACTCTAGTCAGAATAAAGGAACTGAAGGCTGAAACAAGGAGTAAAGCAGCACAGTGGCTGATATTATAGCATCTAATCCTGAAGTAATGACAGTCACAGGTTTCAAAGTCAAACCCTGTACTTCCATCATCAGAGCAGTGACAAAAGATGTGTCAAGCATGAGGTTCTGAGTCATATTTTTCTTTATTTATCCTTGTGAGATATACTGATTTGCCACAGGATAAAGTAGTGCAAGGAAATACGAAAGCTGAGGCAGACAGGAAATCAGGAAGAGACCAGGGTGGATCAGAGGAGGCAGCAACAGCCAGAGCTCTCTTGTCTAACCTATGTTGCTAGCTCAGGGGGCATGGAGCAGGCTGGCAGGCACTGAGGCCAGAGTCTGCCCTAGGAAGTGCTCACTGTAAGGCCTGTATGCAGGATCTGCTGCTGGCTGAAAAGCCCAGCATTGCAAACAGAGCCTGAAAAATAAATTAACCTGGGAATGACCAGAGGCTGACATCAGGTAGTAAAAGAAATACTTGTTTATGTACTCATTAAAAGTCAGCAGTCTCAGTCTTGTCAAAATATGTCCCTGAATTATTTGCATGAAAAGTACAGTATTTAGCATAGTGCTGGGATAATGCATGATAAATTAGGGTCACACAATGCTGTCAGATAGTCACATAAATCACCGTGGTGTTTCTCTTAAGAACTGATGACCACTGCTGTTTCTGTAGTTGCTTGTCAGGGCCAAAGAGTCAAACCATTTATAAATAAGTTCACAGGAGGAACTGGAATAGTGACCAAAATCTCAGTCATAAAAGTTTCAAAAGCACAATAACAGGGTAATCTTGTATAATAAATTGTTTGCTGAAAATTATTTACCAAGCTGAACAGGTTGATTCCTTTTGCACTCAATTTTTCCACTTCAGAACTACTTGCTGTCTGCATCACCACATAATTTCTGAGATCCTTTGCCATTCCTGAAGCATAGTCAGAATAATAGAATGTGGTTTTCCTTTTGCTTGAGAGGAACTACAAGTACGTGCAATTCTGTAACAGGTACATCCTTGTCAACGTACAGCAGGACATAGAGGTTGCGCTATCCCCAAATGCTTGCAACACACAGGAAGTACTGCAAGTACCAAAGACCAAGATGAGCCACAACAGCACAGGTACTTGAGACAAGATGCAGATTTTCTGCTTTGGGGGAGGTCTGGTGGAAGTGTTGTGAGGTTCTGAAATACGTGATTGGCTCCAGCAGTGTGCCAGAGCACTTGCACAAGGCGTTAACGCTCCCACAATATAGTCAACAAAGAGTTAAAGGCTTTGAAATTCAACAGGCAGAGCAGTCAGCTTCCTAGAGCTGTCTCCACTTACATCCTGCATGGGTACTTGGCTGTGAGTTGTCTCTGCTCTCTTTGGAGCTTGGACTCCTGAACTGCTGTAGTTCATTAAAATAGTCTGGAAAAAAAAGAAGAACAGCTCACATTCCCAACTTTCCGTTGTGGAAATGAAGAGATAAGTTCTGAGCTTACCTATTTCTACCTGTTGTAACACGCAGAGTGTGCTGTCCTCTTCCTATCGGCTATCTCTCTGTGTAAGGATGTGACAGCCAGCAGTGGTGCAGCCACCCACCTAAAGCTTAAAAGCTTGGTGGTTGAAACACTAACTCAGGAAGCCAGGTATCTACATTTGCCTGCAAAAGATACCCAGGAGTGGTCGTTTTCCTCTTCTTTTTTCTACACTTGCATTTCGGATTGGGAAGTGACTGTTACAGATCCCTTTTATGCTGATTACATGGTCTGAGGTGTGTTTTAGCCATTTTCATAGCACAGATAAGCTTCAAGCTCCAGAGGCCAGGGTTAGGTATTTCTGTCCATGGTTTCTGGGTTAGAGCAGAGACTGGATGGGAGGCCACAGCCCTTTGGCTTTCATGCCAACCAGAGAGGAGCATAGTACGTTTTAGGTGTCAATGTGGTTAGTTGGATGATGCCCGAGTGTCTTTTGCTTCAGTGCCTGGATACTGTAGGTTCTAAACAGAGTTTTAGTTATCTGCTGAATTTCCCACTGTCAAAAATTCAGCATGCAAATCATGCATGCTGAACTCAACCTCAACAACTGTATTTTGGTCTGCCCTTTTGTTTAGTTGTTGAAAAGGGAACTTTTTGGAAAGGAGCATATGAAATTTAGAATTACGACTTCTGGGTAATGTATTGCTGTTTATATCATCTATAGGAATAAATGATTTTCCAGTAAGACACAGAGATGATTGCAAATTAATTGACATGGAAGAGAACCGTTGGTGTTAATGATTTCCAGGAACCATTTTTCCAGTGCATATTGCTTTCAGCTGAGGGCTGATGAGGCAGGGGAGATTTTGTCACAGTGCTGTTTGATTAGGTACTGACACAGTTGTAACGCAAAATCTGTACCTGTTTGATACTGTGGGACAAGTACCTGATACATATTCCTGAGAAGGAAAAGACTCGACATGGAGAGTGGAAAAAGAGCATGGAAAAAAACAAAACAGTGTTAGGCAGTGATAGAGCTAATAACTTAGATTTCAAAAATTCTTTACATCGTTTTGTTATCTGCATAGCATATTTATGTCATTATCAGAAATTTAGCATCTAACAAATGGCAAAAACAGTAAAGAAAGCCAGTGTTTACTGTACACTTGAAGCAAGGAAATGTGACAGGTTCAAAGTACGCAGTGCAAAATTTTGAGAGAAAATACATGATTTGTAGGTTTCCAAGGGCCAGTGGAAAATGCAATTACATAAATCAAGCAAAGTTCTGAAAATTTCCTTTTCACTTTCAACAACTCCTATGCCAACCTGGACATTTTAATTGAGCGTTACAAAATATCCAAAACATTTTCAGTGCAAACGCATTCAGCTGCTAATGTGCTAGAACGTTTTTATGCTTCATATTGTTATTCTAATATTTTTGCTAGTTTCTTGGGCATTGGCCTCAGACTACTTTCACAGTACAATTTAGGTCTCAACCACAGAGAGGACTAAAGGGGCTTATTAATGTTTTTGGCTTTCTGCAAGTTTTTCTTTTTTTCCCCCTACCTTGGTGGAACTTTTTCCAAAAACCATCTGTATGATGCTTCTTGCTTGAGCATGTACAGTAGATCAGAGTTTGTCAGTGGAAAGGAACATTTCACGTAGTCCAAATCTCAGCCAGCTTAGGAGTTTGTACAGGTATGGCACTCTATGTTTGTGTTGTTCATTATTCCAAGTAGTATTTTAGAAGATTGTCTGTTTATTTTCCCTGGAGTCCCAGTACTAAGTAAAAATGGTAAAGCCTAAGCAAAATGTTTTGGTGTTGTGTTGGGAATAATATTACCGATGCAGCAGAACTCTGGGAGCAGACATTCACTCCAGCCACTATTCGTCTTCATGCAATGTCTGCCTGCTGTAGATTTTCATTAGAGTTTACCTCTTTGTCACTGATTATTTTTTAATAAGAAAATATGATCCATCATGATCCAGAATTACCACTGAGTGACATGTGGGCCCTTAAGCTTTGACTTTGCTCCCATGAATATAATTCGCAGAGCTCCTAATGACTTACTTATCATTAGCTGGGACATCTACAGAGCAAATTCAGTTTGAGAAGAGTTTTGAGTGAATGGAAAAATCCTAAAGTGCCTCCCACACTAAGGCCATGTGCCTTACTTTGGAGTAGATGTTCCTCAAGCTTGTCTAAGTCCCCTTCGATTATCTGGGGTAACTTAAAATTCCTAATTGTCTGTGTTCAATTTCCAGAGAGAGCATGTGGGGCTGTGCCAGGTCAGCTGTTAACCCTTTTCGTTTTTTCAACTCCAGGTATGAAGCATTTTATTGTGTATTATATAATATTCTGTTTTATTGATAAAGTGGCAGTGCTTTTCAGTTTTCTTTTCCCTCTTTATGTCATGACTGGCGGATATGTGGGGCTAGGCAAGATCTGAAGTTGAGTTTTGCAATTGATTTTTTTTTATCTTGGGGCTTAGAGGGTGGTGGGAAAGCTGCAATTTTTAAATTTGTTTCTTTTTTTACAAATCCCAATGTTTAAAATATGAGAATAGAAAATATGTTGTCTGATGTTTAATAATGTAGTTTAAAATGTTCAAAATAGTCTACTGAGATTGAGTAACGAACTTAATGTGCATCAATGTAGCTCACATTATAATGGGTCATTGCCAGTTACCATGAAGCAGAGCTGCAAAATGTGGGTAGAGCTCTTTGCAAACATCTCCTTGTTTTTATTTCAAGGAGGGCAAAATGTTAAAACCTTACTGTGTAATGTGCCTAGTAGATGCCCTGCTTTCAGGTGCAGGGTTTACATGCCAATCCAGTGTGGGGGTGACTGGGAGGCTTCAGCAAGTATTGTGATGCCGTAAGGGCCCTCGGGTTCATCCCGCTTGTCCAGGTAGAAATGATGTCAAATGACAGAAGGATGTACCAAAGCTGCTAGGGTTCCTGTTCTTGTGGGTTTCATTGCTGTTGCTTTAGTGGGTTTTAAAACAGTGTGCAGTGGAATGTCCACTCTCAGTGTGCTTGCTTGCTTGCCTGTCCTCCTCCCTTCTTTTGTTTGTTTCGTGGGCCCCTCAGAAGATTCCTTTGGAGTCCTGTTTATTGTGGGACAAGTGTAAACCCATCAACTCACTGCTTTATCTGCTCTTAGTAACCTGTGTGCCCTCTGTCTGTGGAGTACAGAAGAAAAAACTACTTCACACATTGAATATAACCAAATATGTTTCAGAATAAATCAGATTCTTCATATTTATAAGTACAGCTAAGCTTCATAATAAAATTAGGAAGAAGGCATGTTTAAGAGCAATTACACTTTCAAATTGCTAATGAGTAGTCAAATACAGAAGTCATTTCTCAAGACTGCTCCTGTCTTCAATTTGCAGTTAATTACACTACAAGCGATATATTTATATTAAAAATTTGCAGGATCTTATTACTCAAACATTTTCAAAGTAGCAGCAGGAGCAATTTCTCTGTTAGAGCCAATACAAATCTTTTAGGTTTCCTTGGCTATGAAATTGAAACGATACATTTATTTTTAAAAATCCTTAGCATTTTCTTTGATCTGATTGTATTATCAGTGCAACCTCAAAAATTATTCTGTAGAGCCCACTAGTCTCTCAAAATGTTGTGTTTCTAAAATATATGCATATTTCAGATAAAATTTTTAGTGCAGGCTTCTTTAGCTTGCATTAAATTAACTATAATATGCTGTGTATTGGCTTCTATTCTGCAGGACGAATTTTCAAGAAGGATGCTTATGTTGTTAATTTTTTGCTCTTTTTTGCTGTTGTCAGTATTTTGTTTAAAAAGTCACTCATGAATTTACATGGTATTTACGTACCATAGTAATGAATTTGAGATCCTACTAATGAGGCCCCCTGAAAAACACACGTGTGTAGATGTAGATGAAGATGGCATAAGTCATCTCATGCAGCAGTTCTAAACTGCTGAAAGTTAGTATGCTCTGACTGGAGTGAGATGAGCCTGAAAGGTAATGTTTGACAAGGCAAGTAGGTTCTAATAAAAACAGAAAATTGGAAAAGAGCTGTAGGGTTTCATGTGTTTTTAAAATAAAGGACCAAATTGATCAAGAAGTCACATCTGTCAAACTTCATTGGGGCCATGTGGACCTGCCTGTAGATGGAAAGGTGGAAATGAGATCCACGATATTAACATTAAAGTCAGTGCATTATTTGAAAGTATGAATTCTTTTGGTGCACTTAAGACTGCTGACAGTGCTAGGAGTCTTCCTCACAGCTGGTCCCACTTCTTGGGTTATGGCATCATTGGCATTTGGGAACAGTAACTGCTTGTCAAAACTGAATTCTCCTGCAATTAAATGCAGCTATATGAGTGGATATATTTCATTTGAATTAAATTTCATGCCTACTTGGGTTTGGGTATTTTTGAACTTTGTATTACTAAACTTATCTTCTTCCACTAAATTCCAAGAAAGTTATCCTTCCATAAAATTACACTCAAAATTATGGTATTCCAGTTAGGAAAGTACAGAAACATTATTTGATACTTCAATATCTTTGTGATGACAGAGGAACAGAGTGGATCACAAAGTCTTGCAGAAACATTTTTTTTCTTACTGTGTTCATGAAATGTACTAGAAATTGTAAGTTTTACTCAGAAACAAATCCACACAAATCTGCATCTGCTGACCTTTGTGGATGGCCAGAGGCTGGGACGGTTGCCTCAGTTTATGCACATCTGACTGTTGATTTCTCTAAAATGGGGAGCATTTTGTCCATACTGCCTCCTCTGATCCACTGGGAACGAAGTGGTAATGTATATGAGTTTCACATGTTGGGGGCACAGTGTGCCTCTTCATCTTTGATGTCTTGCAAAAGGTACTGCTTTTGCTCTTGTACAGTCTCCCCCGATCTTCTTTTTAGCACCTCATCCACAGGCTCAGCCACATGGGAGATGTTTGGCAGCTGGAGGACCCAGATGCCAGATTCTGGAATACAGCTTTCCTGCACTGGCACTTGGGTTCATGGCTGGCTTCTTGGCTTGCACCTCTGCCAACTTCTTGGCTACTATCTAGGCGGCAGCTGTGGCACTGCCTCTGGGGCTGTGTTCAGGTCAAGCTGCTTTGGAGTTGGATGGCTTTCCTGATCTGAATTACTCTGCTGGACACCGTTTTCACCTTAGTTCGCTTTGACTCTCCACTGTTCAAAGATGAACGTTTGCAGTGTTCTGTTGTATTCCTGTCATTTTTAAGACTAATTCAAAGCAGTCAATCTCATTTGTCACCAGTTCAAAACGAAAATAAGCATTGCAGTGCAGAGTACACTGCTTTACTTGTTAGCGTTCCCATTAGTTAGTAAGAGTGTTAAGGCCCAAGTCTGTACTTGCAATTCATCTCCAGGATCAAATTGTTAAGAGCACAGGCTTTAAAAGATATATGTCTTATGTCTAAACTTTGATTGCTTTCAGCTGAAAGTGAATCTAGCATCTGTCAAACAGAAAAAAACCCCACACATTTGCAGAGGTAATCTGGATCATTTTAAAAGAACAGGATAAAGAATAATGATTATGATAATAAACAGGAAGTTGCTGGTAATAATTAAGAGCACTGCCAGGAGAAAATGCTTGATCTTCTCTTTGCCTGACTTGAAATGTCCTTATTTCACATTTTAGTTTTACCTCAGTTTTTTTATTGGACTTTTTTTGTTAGTTTGTTGTGGGGTTTTTTTTTTTCATAAATGAGGTAATGAAAAATTAATGCATCTAGGATAGCCAGAGCATTTGAAGCAATTCCCTAATCTGCATATTTTCCTTCACGCAGCTCAGTGCATAAACATTATTTTCAGTGGGAAAAACTACAAAATCAGGAAGTCACATATACTCTGCACACTTACAGTAAAGTTCAGATTAGTCATACTTACTATGAAACTTTCATTCTCTCTGTCAGCTAGAGTGGGACTATGTTGTGCTACAGTAGAGACACTGGTATCTCTGTTACACTCTTATAAAACTTTTTTAATGCTTAAGCGAGTAGCACTTGTGCTTCACTGTGAAATGGAACGTTTACCTGTATGTTAAGGTTAAGCATTGCAGGTTGATCTGACCTCTGAGAAAAGCACTTGAATTCCTCATTATAGTCACTAGAGGGAATTGCATGTCTCAGGAACAACCAAAAGGAGTCCTTACCCATCTAGTTTAGGTGTATACTTTGTTGATGGCCTAGGGAATGTAAGTGCTTCTCTGGGAATACAGCCCAGTTACATCAGCTCAATCATTATGGACTGTATAGAGAACCAGTAGGAAATAAAAGCATCATTTTCCCTCAGAGGTTGTCTCTCTAGCTGGGATTATAATGGAGCTGAGATAACTCTTTGGTCAAACAAGCTGGCAGCAGCAACAGCAATTTTGCCACTTTTGCAGATGAGCTTCTTTAACTAGCTTGTCAACAGAGTGGGAGACCTGAGGTGTAGGTTCTGAGCACAAGCTGATCTCATTGGGATCCTTGGTGCAGGCCTAATCAGATGAGATACAAGGGGAGCAGTGGAATGTCTCATCTCCCTTCTTACTGAATATGGGCAGTTGTATAGACAGGAACATGGAAGTTACAGGATGGGGAACGAGAGTGGATAAGAAGAACCTTGCCTGAGCATGAACAGGACTGGGACTATAGGTTCCATTTCCTGGAGCAAAATCAGGCCAGAAGCAGCTGTGCATACTGAAATAGACCTTTCATTGTTCCCCTGTAAAAACTGAAATTTTAGAAATCCAATGTCCAGATTTCTAGTATGAAGCCAGGATCCCCCTGTTCTGCCCAGCCTTTTAGCCAGGCTAAAAGTGGGTCTTGCATTCCTGATTACAGAGTAGCCTCACTTTCATGGACGCTTAGGCAGAAGACCCTGCATCCCTATAGCCAGATTATTCCTGGGATGATGCTCCCTCTCTGGGTGAATTACCTGACTGCAGGGCTACAATACAGCACCTTGGCAGTGCCACCACCATCAGAACTCTGCCTGCCTTTTGGGGCTTCTTCACAAGACACAGGCAAAGTTCAGGACAGGGCTCTGCCTGTAGGTGGAAAATGGGCAGCTGCCAGAATGAGTTTGCTTGAACAAGTGCCCAGTGGGTGGTACCCAGAGCAGCTCTAGATTAACAGTGAAGGACCTCATGGGTTTTGGGGGGAGCCTGTGTAGGACTGTTCCTAGGACACTGGGTAGGCATAGGGTCATGGACCTAGCCAGACTTTTGGGGGTCTGCCTCTCAAATCAGGGTTTCAGCATGCCCATTGTCACTCTTCTCCACTTTCCCAACTGTATTTTCTTCTTTCAAATTAACAAGCTTTAAGTGCTTTTTAATGTAGTAGAATTAAAGATGTTATTCCATTACCTAGACTATTCCTTCTCCCTGTTTACCTGTTTCTGCCCTTTTGCCAATCAAAGGATGAGTCTGATTGTTCTTAATTTTTTCATCTCAGCCACAACTTTTGCCCCATCAAACAGATTCTTGTCACTTTCTGTGTAGGGAAGATATTATATTGACTTTAAATGCTGCCTGCTCCAGAAGGAAAATGTTTGGGAGCAACTCTCTGAAATTACTGTCTTGAAAAAGAAAACCTGAAATACCAATCTAACAGCTTGAGGTTTCAGCTACTTATGTTATACAGACATCTGAAGCAACATGGGAGCTGTCAAGCCAGACAACACAAAATGGCCAGTTATTGTCAATATTTCTTTTTCTGGTGTGTACAGAACTTGCTCCCGCTGCCTCTGCTCCAGAGNAATGAGGTAATGAAAAATTAATGCATCTAGGATAGCCAGAGCATTTGAAGCAATTCCCTAATCTGCATATTTTCCTTC
>WEKY01007659.1:0-59423 GCA_013390045.1 Picathartes gymnocephalus
TGAAGATTCAGGTTGATCTGTATGCAGTTGAAATGGAGTTTCCAAGAGTTATCAAACACTGTATATGTTAACAACTTTTGAGAGGAGCCTAGAAGACTAAGTAAATATGAGTATGTGCTATTTATGTACACAAATGCAAGGTAAGGATTCCTAATAGTTAAAATTTTTTCTGCTGTCCACTACAAAATATATTTTATCCTATAAATACAGTGAGAAGGAAAAAAATTACTGAAGGTGCAGCTAGAATAATTTATGAAGGGACAAAACCCTCGACCATAAATTATGAATTTTGTAAGATCGTGTTATAAAGTGAGTGTGCTACTTTGTTTCCCCCTCAGGGGAACTCTTAATAGCTATATAATCTCTCCAATCAAATGTATTAGTGCCAAATTGCAAGCTAGTCTGCCAGTTCCCTTCCACTTCAAGGCTTCATACCTATGTGAATAACGTGCCTTCTGATGGATGTTGGGTAGAAGAACTTTCTAAGTGTTCTTTTAAACCTTTGCTTTTCATCTTTATGACACATCAACAATGGTTATTATTTTTTACATTGTACATACAATGAATAAAGTGTTAGCTTTTTCAAAAATATTCTCGGAAATGTAAAGCAGACACCAGGAAAAAAAGAGAAAGGTTTAAATGGGTTTTATCTACTGTCACCTTTGACAAACTCCATAAGGAAAGTTTTCCAGTGTGGTGGTATATGCTACTAAAAAAGCTGCTCAGCTCAGTGTTAGTTCTTTTATTTAGGTACTGAGATATGGGTTACATAACCCAGCTTGAGGCATTTGGCAATCTTAGTGAATGCAGCATTGCCTTCCTGATCAGCTGCCATTCCAGGGCATTCTCACTGATATTCCCATTGTCATCTTCCCTGTGACAGTAACTTACAACATCAGTGACTTTTCATAGCATTTCTAAACCCACTCCCTGAAGTTTGCACCCTTGTTGGACTAACGTGAATGGTATTATGCTGATGGTGTGATGTATCCTCCTCTGTGTAGCTGCCTGGGTCCTTCTATTCAGTTATGACCATTTGGTGGTGCTACCCATTTATGGAAACTGCCTTATTTTGTTTTACCACTGTATCACACCCAACTACTGTTTCTGCTATCACTGAATGAGAATGAATACAAAAATCCTCATAAAGTCATTTTTAATTTGCTTGTAAAAGAAGATAGTCCTTAATAACTTGAAACATGTCAGGCAATAAGCATTATTCTCATGTCCTTTTGCTAACAACATTGTCTTCTGGGACGTGTATCAAATGGTTTGGTGCAGCAGAATTTCAAAGAAAATATGCTATGGCTGTGAAGAGAGGATGTTGCTACCAAGAGTACCATAGGAAACCGACATTGGCATAAAAGAGTAAGTTAAGGTGCTGCCAAGGAGCAGACACTAATGAGAAAGTCTGATACCTAGTTAGCAGTTAGAAATAGATTTATGGCACTATGCACCACATGGCCCACAGCTTATACACTGCTTGATTTCAGCGTACTATTCATGAACTTGCACAGCAAATCCCAAGCGTGTTCTGCCAAGGATGGAAATTTTTTTTTCTTTAAACAATCAATTACTATAATTTGAGGATGCATTCTTGTCTGAATGTAATTCTTTACAGGTGATTAATAGGATAATTATAACTTATTATCTGCCTTTCACTTTTACAAATAATGGTATATGCTGCACCCCTAGTTTCAAAACATTGGCAAGATTAACTTCAGTTCTAAACACTACACATGTATTTGAACTCAAATTAGAAAGGTTGGGATAGGCCTTTGTGAGGTACCCTGCAGTTTGTCAGATGTATTTATTCATGTGCTGAGGATTAGAATTCATAAACATTTTGCAGAGCTTTTTGAAAACTTTTTCTTTTCTTTCGTTGTTTTTGGCCAGGACTTTTCAATACAGAAATTCACTGCTTCATGTGTCCTATTACGAATGGAATAACACTTTAAAAAAAAATCTAAAACAAGCCACAACTTACAGCTTTAAACTTTCATGGAGCGCTGGTCTGATATGTTACCTAAGAGGTAACATTAAAATTACAGGTGCAAAATGCCTTCTTTCCTTAGTTTCTCTCAAGAAAGAAGGAAAACAGGTTGACATTCAAAACAGATGTATTTTAATTTATACATGGCTTATAGCTTAGTGATTTGTTTAGTAGGATAACTTCTCACTCTTAGAAAAAGCGTGAGTGGAGACACTAAGAAATAATACTCTACCAAGCTAATCTTCTGTAAATAATTTGAGCGTGGAAGGACTGGTATAAGTAACAGAATTTCGAGGAGATCCACACCCTTTCTGGCAGCAACTGGAAAGAAGGCAAGATGCCCTATAGTATCTGAAATGGCTCACTTTGGTTTGGTTGTGTGAACACCTTCTTAAATAATAAACAAACTAAAAAGGGAATTATAGAATTAAGGATAAATTTTATAAAGATGAATTTTTAATTAGAAAATTTACATGTAAAATTACTTTTAAAATATTTTGATATCTTAGGTTTTCCTCTCCATGCTTCCGTTTTGCAAGCAGAAAGTTTCCATGCCACTTTGAGAAAAATCCATTTGACCATTTGCAGACCTAATTAGAAGCACTGTAGGTTATCTCTTTGGAAGGAAATCTTCCTAAGGAGTGAGAAGAGATTAAGCAGCTGGATTCTCTTGAAATCCAAAATGTAAGCATGGAAAATCTTCTGGAAGGTGAAAAGGCAAGATGACCATCAGTTGCCTTAAAATATCCCTGAATGTTCTCAACATGATTTGAGAACGGGTCCATTAAAAGAGCATCTGTAAAAACAAAGGAAAATATGGACTCAGATAATTCCAAAAGAATCATTGCTTTTAAGCCTTTCTGATATTATGATAAATGTGCTGAAAATTAAATTATTTCACTTATTGTGACACTCTTTAAATGATTCTACAGTTTTTCACACATTGGTTATATAGATTTAAATACTAATTTTAAAAGTGTATATAGATATACATATTACTTCAATTAAGAAAACCATTGCATATTAAGATTTATATTTTATTCTGAGAAATCTGTGAAAATCGGATTGAATATTGAGATTTTCCCCAAAAATCTTCATTGTGGAGTATGGAAATTCCACACTATTTTGCCCATCCTAACTTTGGTTCTATAAAGAGCTTTCAGGTCCTGGTGGTGGTGAGTAATGCTGCTCTAGACACGTAAGGGTACGTTCTGCTTTCTTTCCTCCACATTATTTTTGAAGAGGCACTACTTGGATTTAAAAAGTCCTTGGGCATGGACTTTCCTTGAGTCCAGTATGCTAAATCCTACACTTTATTTCCAACATAACTGCATTCAGATAGGGGTTCTTCTGCAGCCAGAAAGAGTAGGGAAGTATTCTTTCAAACACAAAACTCCTTGAGTCACAACCTAAGGATTTAGCTTTTCCATTCATCCCATCCCTTTTAAAGCAGCCAGGTGTGATATCTCCATGGGACACAGAAGTCAGTCTAACATCATGGTCCCTCTGATCTGTCTACAGGTTTGGGCAGTGTCTCTTAGCTCCCCATGGCACAGCAGATTTCTGTGGTCTGTAACAAGTGCTAATTGGTCGCAGATGGGGTCATGCTCTTCTTTGCACAGAGGAAGCAGAGACGTGCAGTCCACAGGGTCTCTACCCGGCAGGACCCTGCAACAGAGGCGCAGAGAGGATGCACGCCTGCTCTCATTGACTGTGGTGGCCAAGGCTGAATTTGGCCACGAGTGTAAAAACATTTTTAAGTGACTAAATTTAACATCTTCTAGTAAATATTCTTCTGGCTTGAATTTCAGTCTGAAGCAGAATTTGACAAAACATTGTGATTGGTTGGCTCCCAAGCATGCTTGAAAACTTACACCGGACAATTTTCTTGCAGAGTGTGAAATATGTGCTTCTTTCTTGCAATCTGTTGAGCTGGCATTTAGGAGGAGATGGTAATTTAAGTGGAAAGCTTGTACTCTGCAGCTTTCCTGCTGATGATGAAAAGTTGGCATTTTCTCCTTTGTGGAGTTCAGTGTGAATCTGGGGCTGCTTGCCAGCTAGGCAGTGAGCTCTGCCAAGAGGGCCTGGATGGCCTTAAAAGGGGTTATTTACCACAACAGGTAAGCATTTCTCTCTCCAAAACGGAAATATTCGTGGAAGCGAATATTGCCTGAGATCAATTTTAAACTACATGGTAAACTTGCCCACCATTTCACATCCTCATTGTTAATCTGAATCTAATACTGGAAAATAATTAACACGGAGTCTAAAACACCTGACAACTGCTGCTTGCATAAACCCAGAGTCTAGAAATAGAGATCTGGATGGGATAGGAAACTGGAGCAATGTGTGTGCCAGAGGTCATCATGGTGACATCAAAGTTCCCGAAGTGGGCAGTGCTAGTCAAGAAGTGGTTTGGCCAAAGAAACAGAGAATATTCTGATTCCAAAGTTACATAATTCCAAGGTATCGCTTGGTTTTCAGGGATTGGCAGGTGCTAATGACCCTAATGACCCTTTGTGTCTTTGAACTTATTCCCTGACAAAATCTGATTTGTTTATTTACTGCATTGCAACCATTGATCACAAAAATACATGTCTGAAGTGCTTATATGTAAACAGAGAGTGCAGAAACTCTGAGAAGATTGCTATTACAAGAACACATAATATAAGAGGACCTGTGAGATCTTTGAACTTACTCTTCTGTAGTCACAGGCAACATTAAGAGCCGCAAAGCTCAGTCTTTATACTGATAGGTTTTTTTACATAGTGTAACCAAGAAAGGGGGTTGTGATTCTTCCCCCTGCAGCCCTGGCATCCCTGAGGAGCCTGCCT
Organism: Picathartes gymnocephalus; assembly: GCA_013390045.1. Lineage (NCBI taxonomy): Eukaryota > Metazoa > Chordata > Aves > Passeriformes > Picathartidae > Picathartes > Picathartes gymnocephalus. The sequence goes on from WEKY01007659.1 coordinate 4,828, forward strand.
GCCTCCTCCCCTACCTCTGCTTCCGGCAGACTCTCTGTGCTCCTTACCTACTGCTTACACTTGCCTCACTTGTCAGTAATCTCTAAGAGCACTCTGCAACATTATTCACTGAAGCTAATCTCGGTACTTTAAAACATGACAGTGCTAAAGACAGCACGAATATTGCTAGAATTGACAGCTCAATACTACTGCTGTAGTTTCAGATTCTCTCTACGTTCCCAAGGATCAATTCAGATCCCTTTCTAGGCACATGAAATTTCCATCAATAATTCTTTCTTCAAACATTTGTTGATATGCCTCTGGCAGATGGCATACCAAGTGATTTTTTGCCCATTTGCATTGTTTTTCCTACTTTGAAAATTATTAGTGGGCACAGTTTCTACAGTTATCTTCTACTTTGGAGACAAAAGCCCGATTCAGCCATGTAAAAGCTTTGAAAATGTGACCCTTTGTGTCTGGTCCAAACTGTATCTCCGGTGATTTGGTTATTTCTGCAGACTTGAGCTGATCTTCTCTAAAGATTTCTTTCCTGATGGTGTATTTCCAGTGCTCTTTTCAGCTTCTTTTCCGTTAGCCTCCAGATTTAATAGACTTCATGATCTGCATGCCAGAAAGTGTAGGAGGGAAGGTGATGGTTCCATATATGCCAGGTATAGAGTAATTTCTTTTTTTCATTATTGGGCCTGACTGCTGATATTTCCAAGGGACACCTCTGTGTCTATACAGTTGTATGCAACCAGTGCATAACTGCCGACAGAGTCCTCCTTTTGAATGCAGACAGTCTCATTCCAAAGTGTATAGAAATAGCTGCCGTAACCCATTGGCTTTATTTCTGCAGTGTTTTTGTAATGGAACTGCATTTTGGGCTGAGCAGGATATATGATGTAATGAACTTATTTGTGGAGCCTGATAAAATTTCCCTGATATAAAGAGGGTCCAAGTTCTGTGGGGCTGTACTTAAAGATGAGAGACAGAAAGGCTTAGGAGCCTGTCTCAGCCAAGCTTGGAATATAAAATGAAAGTTGTGTGTAAAAAAAGAGCTAAGGAAATGATCAAACTTGCCCATTATACTCACATCACCTACAAAACTGTTAGCAGAGCTAACAGATGGAGTAATGATTGGGATAGGTGTTGGATGTTTTAGCTTTTTTCTTCTTTTAAGGATTCATCAGCTTATGCTGATTTCTAAAAACACATCTGCCATTTCTAAATATTCACCTGCTATGTCTAGATATTCAATGCAGCCTACTTGTTTAAAAAAAAATCTATACTGATAAATAAAGGGATGGTTTTGATATATTAGGGAAAATCAAACCTTTTGGGTTTTGGCTCTTGCAAAAATTCTGCTTTAAGGAGGGCAACAAAATATCTACCTTTTAATAGAAAATCTCCTCTAACTGTCTCTATATTAGTTGTTCCCATCTTAATAATTAGTGCAAAGGGTCTGCATATAATTAGTACAAAAGGTCTGCCTAAACAATCTAATATTCAGCAAACCAAGACACAGCTCTCACATATTACAGTCTGGCAATTCCATACCTTTTACTATTATTCCTACTGTTACGACCTGGAGCTATTTTGTTCTGTTTCAGGGAAGTGAATTGGTCATCAAAGCCTTAGGAATTAGGAAATTGATGAAACAGAACCTTAAACTACTCTTTGCTGCCCCTTATGTGTTCCTGCACTCTGCATGACCAAACAGAACCTCAGGGTTTTGTATTCTTCCTGGCCAAATGATAGATTGCTTTAAACAGAAAATGACTAGTGATAAAGCAAATTCTACTTATCTGCATAACTCAAGGTATGGATTATTAAGGTTATTATATGGATTATTGTTCTAAAATCTGTAAAGCTTGATCTGTTGGTTGGCATTTTTGTAAATACGCAGTTTCCCACCAGGCACCTGAAAGAGTTACCAAGTAGAGCCACCTATGAAGATGATAAAGCAAATGTGGTTCAAGGATTGCAAAAGTATCCGAAATATTATTTGTACTGCAATTTCTGTCTTTGTGCTAATCCATGATACATACTAGATAGGAACTATCTTTCTTTGCACTTGGGCCTTTTTGTTAACCAGGTAGAGCTGGGACCTCGTCAGGTCCAACCAGCACTTCTCTGAACTCTTGATCGCTGTGCAGAATGGACTGATTTATGCTATTTGAAAACAAAACATAGTGCTATTGTTTCTAGCCAGAAGAAAATCTTCCAGCTGCAATCCCACATGGGGCTTCTAAGGAAATAATGACATGAACAGCCCTATTCATTTTAGTTACCAGGACTCGAAAGGACTGGTGGTATTTGCAATGTCTTTATCACTGACAGGCATTCACTGCTGATTGTAGTGGCAGGATCCCAGAAGTTTTGGGATTTGTAGCTGAGCTGGCTTAAAATAGCACCACTGAGGGAGTATCCACACTGCAGTTCCTTCCCACTATGTGTGCTTGGATCAAAGCTGATTTTATCTCGCTGGTGAGAAGCGATGCAGCAGTAGCAACCTGGAGGACAATATATGATGGCTACTGAACTATTAACTTCTCAAAGGAAGCTCCTTGGGTGGGCTTCACTTGACCTAGTTTAAAATAGACCCAGGCACACTTAAGAAAGGAGTTTTGTCTGCAGGACAGATGTCTCCTGTCAACGGTGGTTGAACTTCCTTAGCTTTAGAGAGGAGAGATTGGTATTGATATTGCTCTTTTTTGTCCACCTTGACACAGTTGTTACTCCTTGGGACGCACGCCTGCACACCCAGCCATGGAATCTTATGTGCGGAAGCAGAAGAGCTTCATGACTCTTAGCATAGTTCAAGGAGAATATAGTTATTACAGTGCAAGGAGAAGCATTTAGCCCAAACAATTTTTAACCCTTTTTTCCTAGGAGAAGATGTGTGAAAGGTGGACAAAAAAGCACATGTGGGTGATATTCAAAATACAGTTTACTTTTTGTATTTATCCACTGCAGGGCAAAAATAACTATGCACTATGTTCAGTGTAACTGAACACTTCTTTCTGCTAATGCAGCCCTACTTAAAGAATATGCAATTAAAACTAGCAAATTAAAATGCAGCTGATTCTATAAAAAACTTAGGGAAATTTACTGCTAATCTGCATAACCATTTTTTTATTTACTACCTCTTTTGAAATTAATGTTAAGCTAGTAAAAGCAGCTGTGTTTTATGGTTTCCTCTATAAACCTTAAAATGTGTAAGATGGTTAGATGTAATAACACCAGAAAAATAAAGATAATAGAGTACACACTTTGGTTCCAGTGTGGCTTCAGGAAGGTTTTGTTTGGAGTGCCCAGCTGCATATACAGACGCAGTGGAATTTGGTTTGTGAGGAACCTACAAAAATTACACAAATAACTAACATTTTTTAATGAATAATACACAGACATGCACCTGCTTCAGAGACTCCATAGATTAGTCTTGCAGCCAATAGAAAAGCCCCTTGGAATTCAATTACATGGCTGGAAATCAGAAAACAAAATCATGACTATACATTTAGAACTGATACCAGCAACATATTAACCAGTTCTTGGGCTGAGCTTTTCCTGAGGATTAGATCATGTCAGTTTGTTTTATGTCCCTGTGGCTTATTGAATATTTATATTATTCTATTCTATTCTTTCAGCTGGAGCCTCTCCCGGAAGATATTGTGCACCAAATCCCCAATATGAATGCAATAGCTTCTTTAAAAAAGACCACTGAAATTCAAAGTATGTTTCTCAGTTTGAGTTGGTGGGTTAGTGGGCTTGGGGTTATTTTTTATTATTAATTAATGTCATAGACATTATTGTTTCAGAGAAAAGAGTGGGAAAACGTTTTATGTATAAATTGACATGCTGTGTCTAATATTTATATATATATATCTATGCTTTAATTTTTGTTTCTTCAACATCTCCTTGTTTCTGCCACGTATTTAGCCACAGAAAAGTAACTCATTAAAATTATTTAAACATTTCTGATTCCTGAATATTCCCAAATCTTTTCATTCCAGAGCAGCTTGGATGAAATAGATGCTTATCAGTGAGGGACAGGAAGAGAGAGGTAAATTAGAGCTCTAACAAATAGTTTGTTCAGATTCTGTTTTTGCAGCCCTTTGCAAGGTACTCACTTGGAGAGTCATAGGAGCTTGAGATAAAGCTAAAAGGCTCTGAATGGGCACTGGTCCATGGAAGAGTGCTAAAACCTACATTATTTTATTGTTTCTGAGACAGAGGGTACATTATTGCTTCACTTGTATGCTCTGACCCCAGCCCTTAACTACCCAGATGCTTTAGGGCATTTGCACAGTGAAGAACTTTATGCCATCAATTTCTTTAATCCAACTGAGCACACTTTTCTTAAGTTCTCTAATCTTCTGGTGTCTGCCATTTTACTGAGGCAGTGGGAGCTTCCTGACTTCTACTGTTTGCTGGCTCCTTTAGAATAACAAATGAATAACAAATGTTTTCCTTCATTTGAGATGAACCGCAAATGATTGGGATTCATCTACATAAAATAAATGCAGTTTTTAGAAGGGACACCATGCCCAACTCACTGTTCATGCAGTACTTTTCCATATAATTTTAGTTGCAAAGTGACAAAGACTGTTCATTGTAGGTATATAATTCATCATGCATATCTAATAGACACCTAGATATGCAAATGCTCTAATTAAACCAGCTGTATATCATATATTCCAATAAATCCTTTTTGCTGAGTGGTATGTTCTCAGGTACCTCATGAGTTAAAATTCCCTGTTAATAATATGTTAATAATCTGGAAGTAGTCAGCAAGTTAAGGAGATTCATGTACTGTGCAAGATAAAACAGATTTGCAAATGCTAATAAGGGCAGAATGTCACACACAGACCACAGACACAAAGAAAGAAGATGCAATTCCATTTGAAATAAAACATGTAACGTAAAATGGATCTGAAAGAAAAGAAAATGGTGGATTGAGAAACAGACAAACAGAAGACTAGGAACACACAGAAATCATGGCTGTTGAGAGAGAAGGTGTGGATTTAGGAACAAATATATAGTGTATATCTGAGAACATAGTCCAGAGCCCTGCAGAATGACTTAATTCTGCCACAATTCAGGTTTCATCTGAACTGGTACAGTCATGCAGTCCAGTGGGCTGTTCTGAAACCTTAGGCTGCTCAGGGTTTGGACTTACACACAACATTCTGCCTTTTTCTTTCAACTACCTAAAAAGTTATGTTTACCTAATTTTGTCTGGAGAGAGACCAAGTATTAGAAAGGAATATGGTTGGATGACATAAAGGAGCCCTGAGGAAGTTCAGTGCAGCACTGTGATGCATATTTAGGTCTAAGAGAAGCAAGTTCCTGTTCAGTATTTTAGAGTTTTGCAGGCTGGAGAGCATTAAGCTGTTGAGGAGCACCTCAAGAGGTACTGAGAAAGCTTGATTTGTTTGGATAATTGCATTGCCTTTGGATATTCGGTTTGTATTTCTGTGATCCAATTTTCATAATGAATATTAGCAACATTTTCTACCAAATAAGCCCCTCCTCTGTGCTTTTTGAAAAACCTTGAAGCTACAATACTTAGAAACTAAGAGACAACTTTTTTTCTAACTAGAATAGAGTTTATATAAATGTCTTGTATGACAGTGATCCAAAGCTCCTTTGGAAACGTAATACATTTGGAATAAGTGGTTCCCACACCTATGTAATAGACTATTTCTAAACAATCCTGTTCACTAGCAGAATACCAGCCTCAAACATTTTTTTTTCAAGCAAGCCACAATACAGCATATCCAAATCTATCTATGAAAGGCAATTACAAATGCCTATAGGAGTGACACAAACATTCCCTTTTATTATTTCCTAGTAATAGTCAGTGGTCACTCAAATCTTTGAGCGAGACTTAAGCACATTTTCATGCTGAAAGTCAAAGCATACCTAGAAGACTGATTTGGTTTCATTGTTTTTTTCTTGCAATCCATGATTGCTCAAGTTTTGTATGAATGAAACCAGCAATACACTTCATTCTTTCCCTTGAGCTCCACCAAGTTCTTCTCAATGAATGTAACAGCACTGGTAGAATTTCACATTCCAGTAGAGCACAGTAGAAATGGCATTTTCAGAGATCACAGCGGTTTGAGGCCAATGCTTTTTGACTTCTTTTAATTGTCAATCCACACCATACCTCCTAAGAAAGCTCCTTTGCAGCTGCATGCTGCCTCTCCATTCCATAGCTCTTTGCCTGCAGATCTTTTGGCTGAACATGCATTCAAGGCCTGTATGTTTTGTGTGCAACAAAAAAATGTTTTCCTGGATAAAAAGAAGATTGCAAAGCTCTTCTGTTTACCCCAGGTGTTTGTAAAGTACAATTTTCTGGTTTTAAAGAAAAACCTACCATGGCTTTTTCACAAGCATCACAGAGCCCTCTTTGCATGAGGTACCTGCTGCTAACTGGACGCTATTCCTAATTGGGACTGCTTAAACATTTCCCCCCCACAAACCACAAACACCCTGCCATGTAGTTCTGTTCTCCCTCTAGTGCAGTATGTGGGCTGCCACCTGCCTCCTGGCCTGACTCTGCTCTATCGCTGAAGCCTCTCTCGTAACGCAACTCTCAATGCGGGGAAACAAGAAAAATCACCTATCGCTTGGGAGTGAAGGGCAGTGAAATGGGCGCAGAGAGCCCACTAACATGCTTGAATTGGCCCTGAGTTTTAATGTTACAAGAAAGTCAGGACTCAGGGGGCAGCTGGTGTGCAAGCCTGTGTGTGAATGAACGAATGTGATGTAGCAATCCTCACTGATGCTGTTTTATTGTTGCTGCAGGAGAGCAACACAGTGGTAGTTGGGTACTAATATTTTATTTTATGAATAAAAGCCCTTGAAAACTCCAGCAGTGAACATGGGTTCATTTCTTTTATAGGCAAGAGGGGGTCTTATTCCCATGCCAACAGATTTGATTTTCTTGCACATCTGTTTCTGCAACAAAAACCCCACCCACTTTGTGAACATTTAGCTCATAAATTATAGGGTTTGAATTGGGTGCATATTGCAAAGACTGACTTTTGCACATAGGATCTATGAGAACATTGAGGAATGCTCATATAACTTTTTTGTTTGTTTTTAGTGTAATTTTTAATGAATAGAGAATATGGGCTCTGAGCACAGCAATAATAGAGAATATTTTTGTCTTGTATTTATAAAATTTGCCAGGCTCCAATCATTGAGCCTACTGTTATGTACATAACGTTTTAACTCTGTCTTTCATGTTTTTGGAGCAAAGCCAACCTCCTAACACTTAATCTCAACTTTGTAGGATACTTAATACACTTTACATTTTATCCCCAGAAGGTCCCCGTTATTTAAAGATTCTGCTAACTACTCAAACGTGCACACTATTAGAGTTCAAAGAAACACTCAGGCCATGCTCACTGGTTGTTCTTGAAGATTGACTTGGGCTTTCATCTTGCAATGATGTTTTCAAATAAAGACATTTTCAGGCTTTATTGACAGCTGCTTTCTCACTAAAGGGAAAAGTTCATCCTTCCAAAAGCCTGAAACTGTGTTGAGAGCTGTGTTACCAAGGAGGGAGTTTTCAGCAGCCTTTCTGCCGCACAGGCAGCACCACTGCTGGCCTGGCCTCCCAGCTGTCAAAGCCTCCAGCTACCCTCTGGATAAGCACCTCAGCTCAGCCTGCTGCCCAGCTGCCAAAATCCTCCTTTTAGTCCTTGGAAAGGTCCCCTGCTTGATCCCCTCTCTTTCACAGCTGTTGAAACCCTCTGTCTAATTCCCAGATAAGTACCCTGATCCAACCTCTGCAGCAGCTGCTGAAAGCTTCTTACTAAACACTGAGTAAGTTCTGGTCCAGCGCTCTCAGACTTTCCAAAGCTCCTAATTCCCAGGTGTCATCCACCTGGCAATTAGTGAGTGCTCAGTGTTTTACTGGACTGTAAGAAATATATATGTAAATTCGGACTTGTTCATGTGGTTACCAATAATCAAACTGTTTCTTAATAGCCCTGCAGTAGCAGACCATTTTATATGTTTAGGATGAGTCACCTGCCATTATTTTTTGCATTTCTTGATTAGCTCCTTCCATTGCAGGCAGAAATCTGAAAATATTCATGCTTTTAATCCACTGCTGTATTTTTACACAGCAAACCAGAAAGCTCTATTCCTTATGATATCTGGCAGCTTTCCAGCAACAGCCAGTTCATATATGAAAGTTTTAAATAAATTATTGTTCTAGTATACGCCCTGAGGTTGGAGGAGAGAGAACATCCAGGACTAACAAACCTGATTGTTCTGGCAACACCACTTCAGTCCGAGCTGGCATTTCCAACTGCTTTCCTTTACAAGACAGTGCTGTGTGAGCACTTTGTACAATAATGTACATTTTTCTACATTTTGCTGTCTCTGCATCAACTGTGTGCTATATCAGAGCTTCTAGTTATTAACCCTGCTGTGAACTCCCATCACCTTTTGTAGATAAAGCCAATATCCTGCCTGACAATCTTTGTTCATTAGTCTGTGTGTTACTCCTCCAGTTTATTACCTTCTGGGGAAGGGTGTGACACAGCTCTTGGAATGAAAGCACTTTCCAACTTGGCATTCTTAGGTTCAGAAATAGACCTCTTCACTGCAGTCTGAAATTTCAACTGTACTGCTTACACCACAGTGATTTTAAATTATAATCACTCAGTGTTGAACTAAGTGATTACTGTTCTTATACCACCATGCTAGCTAAAATTCCCATAAATTATTATGTGTGTTTTCCTTAGGCAAGTACTGGAAGTCAGTGGAGCCATACTCTGTGCCAGTGGATTGTGCTCTGGCTGAGTCTCAGAAGCAAGAGAGGGAGGAGACAGAAACAGTATCTGCTATGGCCTCTCTTTCAGTGGATGTTGAGCAGTGTATTCCTCAGGAAGACAGCAGGTAAGTGCATGAAATTATTATAGAGAGCAAGGCTTTCATACCAGCCAAGTGAAATGAAGAAGAAAGGAAGACTAAGGGCTGTTTCAAAATTATCTGCTAATTGAGATACCTGGAATTTTTCATCCCTGGATTTCAGTTCTCTCACTTAGCCACTGGAAGCAGAGATATTCTATGCTAGCAGTTTTTTGGGTGTTTTTTTGGTATCTCTATATCTGTACTAAAGTCCATGATTAGTACAACCATCTTGTTTTCTTCCCATGTCTAATTCTTGCTACTGCATAAAAAGTGCAATATCCATATGAGATAAATAGACATGCTCAAGTATAATCAACAATATTCTTCTCATTAGGAACTTTTCAAATCTCTTTTAGCTTTAATTTTCTAGGAAGGTGTTTAACAAACAGTCAGATAAATTTAATAAGGATGGATTTAAATCATTATTAAATGATATTAGACAGGCATTAAAAGTTACTTCCCTGGAAGAAATGTGAACAGTGCCAGTATAAGGCTCATAGCAATCCAGACCAGGATTAGGGCCAACATTTTCTATGTACCAAGATGAAGGTACACCAGCAAAGAATGAGAATGCAGGTTTTTCCAGCTTGTCATCTGCTTTTTACATTAATGAAGATTGCTTTCAACTTCCAAATTGAGAAAATGGTGCAGTAAGTGCTGTTGTGTGTTTTGCCAATTACACATGAAAAAAGCTCAGTAGCCACTCAATATTGTGTCATCTATAATCAGAAAAGCCACTGCAGAAGTTTATGGAGTTTCCTATTTTTTTGTTTAAAGGACAAACATTGCTGGTTTTTGCCAGTAGAGAAAGACACAAAATGTAGTGGAACCATTTGGGTTCTATCGTACACAAAAAACAGGAGGGAGGAGGAAAAAGCCTTATAAGGAGACTCAGCTCATCAGGCTGTGGAACAACTGTGGAGAAAGGAAGGAGCATTGAGTAGGGACAGCAGTGGTGGGAGTGGAGCCAAAAAGAGCCATGGCTCCTACATTGTAACTGCTTCTTACTTGCTTCAGTTCTTTCCTCCCGTGCTGGGTCTTTTAATCAGAACCGAACTGATAGGCACCCAGGGGACTAGTGCAATGCTCAAAGCTATGGATGTGTTTGGGAGTGAACATCCCTCACAACAGTGGGAGCACTCATGTGTCAAAGAGTTGAGGCATGGCTCAAAGGGACACATAGGGAGTAGAACTACCTAGTAAAGTTCACAGTATTTTCGTAATTACCTTTCCAGTTGTAATTATATTTTAATATGCCATGGCTATTCCTGCGCTAATATTATTGCAGACAACTTCATAAAAGCTTCGAGAAGAATCCATGATGAACACAAGATGTATTTTAGATTTGTGACTGTGCTAATCAGTGCTCAGCTAAAGAATAATGTAGATTATCATATAAATTTCTGACAGTTACAAGACACTTCTGCTAGTTAGGGACAGAAAAATTCCCACTTGTGTGTACACAGCTCTGAAATATAAATAATTTTAGTTAAAGCATTGGAAATAATGCAATCAAGAAAATTGAAGCTATAAATTATCTGGAAAAGGGCATGGTTAATTTTGTGTATTTTTACATTGCTGAGAATAACCAAAAATTTTATTCGTTTTGTGCCTTCACTCAAACTACAACTACCAAGAGCAACTGCTGCTCCTACATGATTTGAACAAAATAACCCTTTGACTAATGCCGCACTTAATTATTGTACTTATTACCTACCAACTGATGACCTGTGACAGTTTCCATTAGTTCTGAAAACAGAATTTCAGGGCAGTGCTGAGAAACATGGAAAAAAATTGGATATACTGAAATGTACACAAGTGGAATTCATGTGGCTGCCAGATTCATTGCAGTTCATCAGTTCTGGACTCTTGGAGGGATGAATCCATTGTGATGAATTGTTTTGTGGAAAAATTACTTAGTTTGGAATATCTTCTGTGTTGCTGCAGCACAAAAAAAAAAAAAGAAAAAAAAGAAAAAAAGAAAAAAGCCTACATACGCATGCATGCTGAAATCTGTTTCCACATTTGTAACCTTCAAAGAAGTCACATGAAGCCAAGTTACCATCACAGAGTGACAGGACAAGAAAAATGCTGTCCCACTGGACCAAAATTGATAGGTTTTCTGAGGCTTCTGAGCATCATTTTCTTTGTTTTCTTCCTAATGAATGTAAGGAACAATATGGAATCAAAAGTGATTCCCCTGAAATTTGGATTTTGAGAGTCCTCAGCTGTGGGGAGATCTGAGAGGAATTGGCTATACTTCGCGTGTGAATGAGAATCCATCATGGAAGGGACTGAGTCTGTGACATTGCATGCTTTGGGTTCTGTATAATTTACTTCATTTCACATATGGACACCATCCATTTCATAGGTACATACCAACACAAACAGCAGTAATGTAGAGAGGAGTTCAGCTTTGCTTTTTCACATTTTTGATGTTTGTTCTAATAAAGGACCATGTATGCAATGCCCCTTCTCCAGCTACTTCCTATGGCAGAGGGCTGCAGGGCTGTGAGGAGTCATGTAGGGTCTTCTCACCAAAAACCAAGCTATTTTCAAACCACCAGACTCTCTTAGAAGGTGTCCCCTCCTCCTATTGGTATAGATGGGGTCACCCTCTGAAGACCTGTAGCAAGCTTTTGCATTGAGTGTTCATTTGGGAAAGTTGTTTGTGACAGGTAGGGTGGGAGCAGAACAGGAAGCACCTTGGCTGACAGGGCAGTCTGAAGAGTTCATTACACCAGGAGTCAATTTGCTTCCTCTTAATTCCCACCATGGTCAGCCAGGCCGATAGTTCTGGCCTGCAGCTCTAAGCCTGTTTCACTGATTTGATGGCAGAGATCCTGTCGACTTCAGCTCTGGATGGTCAGGCCTCCAGAAGAAGAGCAGCAGCAAGAGTCTCTTTGCGGGAAGCTCTGGCCAGTTATATTGGAGGGTATATTGGTGTTGGAGTGAGATGACTCACTTTAAACTCAGATTTTGGGTAAAGCAGCTCTTTTCCTCGCCAACTCATATCTGACTCATTTACCACTGATGGATAAAATGCTCCTGGCTAAGGCCCATATTAAGTATTTTTATTTCTTTCTTCTCTCTTTCTTTCTTTTCTTCAAGTGACAGTGCCGATTATTTTTTCACTTGATTTTCTCTGGCAGGGTAAATGAAGAAAAACGTGAAAAGCTGCTGTGCTTTTGGTGTTTTATTTTACCAAAGCATAACTCTGCATCTTAAGGTCCAATTGAATCTTGATTATAGACTTTGGAAGAGTACAGATATAGAAAAAAGAGTTTGTGGATAGGAAAGGAAACATGTATGGTGCTAACGGGGATTTAAATAGAGATGCAATTAAAAGAACAGGCATGCCCTGTAAAACATTTCTAACTACCAGAACTTTTCTCTGTTGATAACTGTTTATTCCCTATGTGAGATACAGACTTAGCTGATTAGAATTTAGCTCTGGCCAGACATCTGTGTCAGAAATCGTGCTGTGAAAATATTTGGTAAGCTGCTGTCCCTGATACATTGGAGCTTCTGTATATTTCTTCTTAAAATGGAAAAAGAAAAGGGTGTGGAGGGATATCTCTTGCAGTTACTATTTTTACAGGAAGCAGTAAATCTTGAGAATGACATTTATCAGAATTTGACTTTATGGCTCTGATTCAGCTGAGCATAGATTTTACTCAAATGGAAATAAAAACAAAGTATAATTTTTGCTCTTAGTGTTACAGAGCTACCAGTTGCAGTTTCAGTCAAATTGCATTGTATTATATAGTAGAGCAAATGATTGGATTGTGGGGTACAGCTAGCTACCATTTTGTGTCACTTGCTGTATTTGTCTATCAACTCATAAAGCTTCACTTGGCATTTCACTGTTTGGATACCTACCTCAGCTGTGCTGAGTCCACAGCACATACCGGGCCGTACCCCACAGGACTTACAGTCACATCCAGGCTCAGGAGATGCAGAACAGCTTTCCCAGGTCAGCTCGCACCCTTGTCTTGCTCACCTTCCTCTCATCCTTTGGTGGTGGGTGCATAAGGAAGAGAACCAGGAGTAAAGGAGGTTGAGAGCCAGCCTTGCCCTGGTGAGTTGATAGATCTAAACTGCTGTATCTGACCCATTGTGTGAAAGTCTTGAGGATACACACGCAGGCATAAACTTTTTTCAAAACCTTCTTGAACCAGCTTGTGCCTCTGGCACTTGAGTAGTGAGTCCCACAGCCTCATCAGGCATTGCACTTCTTTTACATATTAACCAATAAAATCACTGGGAAACCCCCAGGTCTTTTGAGAAAGAAAATCACCTCTTTTCTTACTCATATTCTTTGACCCATTTCTGGTTTTAAAGGCTTGAGTTTTCAGGGCTTCGTATTCCTCTTGGTATGAAAATAATTTCTTACCTTTGATGATTTTTGCTCCTCTCTGTGCTTTTTGTAGTTTCTTTGAGATGGAGTGAGAGCTGCATGCAGGACTCCAGGTGCTGGGCACAATGTGAATTTACACAGTAGCTTAATACTGGGGATGTTTTGTTTCTGTGTCTTTCTACTCCTCTACCATTAACTCCAAGCTCTCAGTCATAGCCATCACTGTTAAAACAGTTAGAGCTGTCCTCCCTCGTTTTGTGTATTCTGTGTTTGTGTTAGTTTGCCTTCTTTTCCATACAGAAATGCTGTTATGGCCCTTAGAGCTGACTAGTATTGGCAGTTTTGTGTCATCAGCAAACATTATCACCTAAATCTACTGCTAGTCTGCCTAGTCTTTTTGAGATGCTCTGGAGAATCCCTCCATGGTGAAAATTCACCAATATTATTATGCATTTCCTGCTTTTGATGTGTTGTTAATCTGTGAAATGACCATCTCCCAACAACCTAGGTTCTTCTAAGTACTTGGATAAAATCTTTGGAAGACTTTCTTTGCACAGGGATATCACTTGATCCCTCTTCCCTAATTTCCTTCAGAAACTTCTAATAAATTTGAAAGACTTGCCATCTTTATAAGTGTTAAGACCTAACTCTTAGCCAAATGACTGTTATCTAAATGCCTACTAATTCTATCACTGATTGTAGCTGCTTTCAATTTTGCCATACAGGCTTACTATTCCTCCTGTGGTTTCTAAAAGGGGAACTGCTTTTCTTGCCTTCTCTATCTCTTGCTGAGTTAAGCTGTAGAATATGTACAATAACTATTTCTTTAACAACATCCTAACCGTATTCCCCTGGAACTTAGCAGATAAATATCATCTGCTCCTAGAAATCTGGAAATGTTTGGTATATCAGTTTGTTCTAGCACTAATTCAGTTTAGGATAGTTCATCTGCAAGTAATAAAATCTCACTGACACTTCTCTAGTGAACCCAGATATAAATAGTTCATTTTGCTTTTGTGGTCTACCTTCCTTGATGCTCCTTTTATGCTTTGATCATTTCCTCTGATGTATTTTGAAAGATCTTTTTATTATTAGCTTTTATGCCTTTAATATGTTGCTCTTCAGACTTTCTTTTAGTTTGCTTCACTGAGGGTTTAAATTTAACTTGCCAGAGTTTATATTTTATTTAGTTGGCCTTGTTTGGACATTGCTTCCTCTTTTGAGAGTATACATGTAGTTACCTTATTCTGCTCTTAAACTAGGATGGTTTTTACTTTCAGTTCCTTTCTCTTTGATCCATACTAAGTCCATTTTTACTAGGATATACACTTACTCAGGATGTCTAATATAATGTCTTTAGACACTCCCCAAATCACCTTCATGATATAGAAATGTACCTCTTTTTCCCCAGCTCTTTGCTACCAGAGGATCACTTTTCAATTCCAACGATCTTCCCTGAGACAGCTGAGTTAAATTAGGAACAGATTATGGCACAAAACAGCCATGCTATGCCAGAAAAATCTATCTTTTCTTTAGCAGTTTCTGTGACTTGGAAACATACCTTGAATTTTTATTTTTGTGTGTGTGATAATGTAGCTAAGAGGAATCTCTGTAATTCTGATTTAAAAAAATAAGGTAAGAGAAACATTTTCTTTTTTGGATGATGTACTGAGTTTATCTACATTCTAAAATCTACCTTTTTAAAAATTGTAGCGATTAATTACTTTTATTAATTTTCTCATAAGTAATATTTATTCTCAATTGCCACAGAACAATATTTAAGATAGCACATGTTTTGCTAGATTTTATCCATATAGTAGGATTTTTGCCTCATCTGTTTATTTTGTTTGAAGGTTTAAACAGCATAATTTTGTTTAGGGTTAACTGTAAAGAGATTACTTTATTCTACCATAGTCAGAATTCTACATACAGAGAGCTAGAGATGAACACTCTTCACAGCACACCACAGTAAAGTGAAGCAGGAGGGCTCAGCTCCTAGGAACTTGCAGATTAAACGAGCCACAGTGAAGCCTTAGAGAAAAATCACAGTTGTGGTTCTATAATCATTACAATCTCAATTGGTGTCTTTCTGAATTTGCTGACTGCATGGAGTTGGTTTAGATCAGACCGGAGCTCACAGCTGCATCTCAAGGACCGGCTCAGAGCGTACAATGTGGGGGGGGGGGTTCTGCCTGTTTTATGTTTTTATGCCAACTTACTGTCAGCTACAAGAAGACTGACTGAACTGACCTAATTAACAGTGACAAAGCTGAAGTAACACAAATTTGTCCTGTCAGACTCTGCCCCCTCGATTTTTCTTTTGACAACTTTTAATTTTGTCAGAATGGGTACATATGGATTCTCTGCTCAGTGCTATGGGATTTACAGTGTTTTTCTCTCTGTCCTCTGGCCCCAAAACAGTACTGGCTCTCACACAAAACTCTACCCTGAGCTGTTATCCATAAAAATAAGTGTTTTTAATGATAAACTGTTGGATAAATCCAGTGACTTTCCTGACACCAATAAAATGAATTTAAAGCATACACATAAGTCTTCAAAAGGGGACTGAATAAGACTGTGAGAGTACCCACACTGAGAGACAACAGCTGGATTGCCATGGCCCTCTAACCTTATCTCCCTTTCCTAAAAAGGACCTTGCATCTGGCGCTTATGTGTAAAAATTATTATTGGTGCCTATGCTCTGGCTGGTGTGGAATGTTGGCCTGTTGTTGGAATATATTGGAATATATTAGAATATAACACTCAAGATCAGTGAGGGCCACTCCTGGCCCTCAGAAGCACCTTTGTCAGTGAAAAATTTCCCAGTGAAAAAAGTCCTAAATAAGATCCTCAATTGTACTCTGTTCATGAGAATGTCAGTCCCAGAACTCAAACACATGTGAGCAGACTGTTGCATGTACTGCTTCCCTAGGTTCTTATGAATAGTCCAAATCCTGACTCTCACTTCCAGAGATTTTCCAGAGCTTCACTCCTTCCTAATCTGCCAATCACCACCTGAAATCTATGGACACATATTGTTTCTCATTTGCAGAACCTAAAACTGAGCTGTCATCTGCTTCCAAATTATCCTCTTTCCGGACAGACCCATAAGGGTCTGGGTGTTGAACAAGGGCTTATTGACCCTCTGTGTTATGCCAGAGGCCTCCCACAAGTGGCTGGAGGAAGTGGGAGTGTGTGGTCAGCACAACAGCAGCACACACCATCAGTGTGGATGCCTCACCTGGTGTGTGATCCTTGATTACACCTGAGGACCTCAGCAGTAGCATGGGCTCCATCCCACCCTGGCTGCCACTGTGGGCTCTCTGCTGCAAGCCAGAACAAAGCAGGAGGGGGAAAAGAGGGAATGCAAGAGGACTTCACCTCACTTCTCAGGAATGAGGGAGCTGCAGTGGTTACTGTACATGGGAAACATCCTCCACCATGTGGTGAGGAGCTAAAGATTTGAGATTTGTAGATTAATCACCTTTTAGAGTCAATACCCTTTGGAACGTGATTAGTTTGAAAAACATCTATTTCATATCATTCAGCTGACATATTTTTCAGCACACGAGCTGTGATCATTCCAAATCATAAAGGAATAACCTGTATAAAATAATTTAAAGACATACTGCTGATTTTTTCATGGGGAAGGACTTTAATAAATTCCAGATTCATTTAAAATTCTCTGACTTCATTGCTGAAGAAGGTATCAAAGCCCAAGCAAGCCCTCATTAATTACCTTTTTTTCCATGGGATCTCATGAATTTGTACTTTCTGAGGAATGTTTTGCTGAAGCCAGTTATTATACTGGCTTATAAGGATTAATTGATAAACATCTCATTTTTTAATTTACATTTACTTTTCTCCCCTCATTTCAAAATTGGTCGAAGTTACTATTTTAAAGTAGTTCTTAAGGCTGACAGACTGAGATGAAAAATGGTTTCTGTTTAAATTCGTTGCTCTTCAATAGTGAGGTCAGTCCATGTTCTCAGAAGATTCCCATTTTATAATTGCCATCATATTCCTCAGGTGCAGTAGCTTGTCAGATACGAGGAATTGCAAGACGTGATGTCAGCTCAGTGTATGTGTCCTCATCGTTTTCTTATTGGTTATCTTAGAAAGCTCATCTTGCCTAAGCTGATAATTTCCCAGAGGTTTTCAAATAAAAGATATACATATGATCTGATTTGATATAATTAATAGATAATTTTTATTTCATAGAGATCTGCTGATCAGGTTCAGAATTTAGTCTCAAAACTTGCAGGCAGGAAGGTAATGTGTTTATGAAAACACAAAATCAAAAACTAGGGAACTGGAGAAGAACCTGTTTGGCTACTAGTGAACTATTTTGCTTTAATGGTATGGGTCCGCTTGAAAAAATAAATGCATGTATTTTTAGTTGCAAAAGCTTGTAAAATAAAAGTATCACAGCTATTTTTTTCATTAAATTATTTGATTCTGTTGATACAAAGCATGTACATTTCTGGACAAAATGTTATAAAATATTCTGACATATTTTAATATAAACAGGAACATTTTCGGTGATTGCTTGGATCTAAAATGTTTTTCCACTTGACATTTGTTTATACTTCCTAGGAAAGAAACTCTATTTATGGATAGCTGAATAACACAAATAAACATCTGAGAGAGCTGAAAAATCAGCTTTGATTATGCATGAAAATCTACAATGTCATTGTGTACTCTTGTGCCGTATTCTGATTGCCTGTTTATTTTTACAGAGCTGCTGGTGAGCCCATGGAAGAAGAGCCAGCCTTGTGAAGTGCCAAGTCCTCCCTGATATTTCCTGTGGGTGACATCATTGTGTATCCCCCAAAGCACCCTCAGACATGTCTTGTCTGCTTCTTGGGTGGCACAGATCAGATGGAACATAAACACTGGGCACAAAACTCGGAATAGCAGCTTCACTTGTTCTTTGGATGGACTTGAAAGAGCCTGAGATTCCTTAAATGTAACCGCTACAATTCTAGAGTTACAGTAAAATGGGCTTGGGAGAAAGAGCCTAGAGCATGCTTTTTTTATGCTGTTTGACCCACTCACCAACACAAATTGTGAAATAGAGTATTGCGAAATTCTACATGATAGATTATAGATATGAGACTTGCAACAGCCAGCAACATACTCTGTGAACTCCATGAATCACTTTCTGACACTTTTTACTGGATAATTTTTTTCATACTGTGTTAAATTGTTAATAGAATTTGTTTTCCTTGTTCCGCATAATGAAAAAAAAAACCCACCCTTATTTTACGTGCCATTTTTTAACCTCCTTTAATGAATTCTTAGCTGAATCAGTGAAAAGTGTTTAAATTATGATGAGGGATTTTAACTAAAGGGAAAGCACTTCTTATTGTACTATAAATCCCCTGAAGTACTGTGCTTGGTGGTGCTTTATTTTCTCTTCCCTACTCCTAGCCATCCCTCCCCATTTCATGTAATCTTTTCTATCATAAAAACACACGATTCTCTAAAATGAGCGATCTTTTGCCTTTAAGAAAAAGTGCTGTACCCTCTGTAGTTGACAGTAGCGCTCACCATGTGTGCAGCAGAGATCAAGTATGGATAGTTTTTCAAATGTGTTTTTAGTTTGTTCTGAAATGTTTCTGCGTTCTGACTCCAAAGCAGCGACCTTCAGTAACGGCGTGCAGCTCATTTGAAGCTCAGGTGTTTCTGTGAAGGCTGTGTGGGAGTGTTTTTTACAGGCCGTGACGTGAACACGAACTGATTCTTTTATGTAGTCCTGCACCAAGAGAACTGATGTTGCTTAAGAAGCTTCATAGGGTTTAGGCTTTATTTTAGATCCCCGAAGTGCAGCAAGATCTCCCTGCGATGTGACCTTAGCTGTTTAATTCCGTGTCTGAGAACGTAACATAGAGTTGTGCCTTTAGCTGAAAATGAACGCTTAAACTGTTACACGTGTTGCCTTACTGTCAGAGAGAGAGATGGGGCATGTATGTAAGAGTACTTCAAATGAACAAAACTCTGCAACAGTAATTTTTATTTTGTTTACAACTTTCTCACCTAATGAACCCCAGGAGATACCTTGAAGTATTCAGCTTGCAGTATTTGATAGCTTGCTCAGCTTTTAAAAGCAAGTGATGTTGTTCATTTTTTATATTTTTTCCAAATTCAAAAAAAAAAAAAAAAAAAAAAAAAAAAAAAAGGATATATATTAAAGCCATAAGTGAAGACTGTCATGCTTTTCATTCTGAAATCTGAAAGGAACCTTAATTAAAACAAGATTTTGGGAAAGGCCATGATATGAAAGATATGGAACAATATGGTTTCAGTTATAGGCAGACTCAAACCTGTAAATCAAAGATGAAAGATTTCACTCAAATAGAATTATATAATTCTCTTTTGTTATGCAGTCAGACTATATCTTTCATGCATTTGGGTTTGTTTACAATTAGCATTTTAATTTTAAAGACTTTTATTGCTTATACCAAAGCTCTCCACTACAAGTTAGAAATCTGAGGCATGCTTTGAAAAGGGAAATCTAAAAAAGGGATGTAATTTCCTATAATGTGAACTAAACTTTTATTCTGAAAGGTTTATTCTGAAATGAATGTATGCCCCTTAGAAAGGGAAATAAAATTCTGACCCTCAGAAAGTGAAATAAAATTCTACCCCCCATTTACAAGCGAAAACCATGCTCATTTTAGTAATGCAAAGAGTCCCAGCAGGCTAAATTAACTCCTGGTGTAAGCCACCTTGCCTGGCTTTGGGCTGTTCTGAAGGGGTTGTTCACATGACTAAAGCAATCAGGAGTTCCTCCTGCATTTTCAGCAGACTCCTGATGGCAATCTTACTTGCCATTTACTGCAATTTTGCTGTGGTCATCAAAGAAATTTCCTTTCAAGGAAACCAAGGGCTATAGCTGATGAGTTGGATAATTTGTAGAGCTTTTCACATTTTGAAATAATGGCTGCAAAATTTTAATTGAGGTCATAGTAACATCATTTTAAAATTAACCCTAAAATCTGTTTGTGTCCTTAGCTTGCATGAACATGTATGTATGAATTGCAACCTGAAATGTGAGTTACGAGTTTTCCAAGCAAAATCTGTGTTCTGGGGTGCAAGTCAGCTAAAGCTGTCTTTTGTAGCTGGAAATGCTTTTAACATGCTAGAACAATTTGAATTAAACCACATTATAAACTCACACTTATACATTTTTACAGATGTAGTCCCAGACAGATATCTAGACATGCTGTTGGTTGAAGCTAGGATCGTTTCGATAAACACGTGTGCTAATAAACTGCACAGAGATTGTGTCCAGAACTCCGTTCTGACTGAAGTCAATAGCAAAGTCCTCTTTGATTTCAATGGGAGACGGATCAGGCCCTGCTTTTCTTTTCCTCTTTAGGTCAAGAATGCCATTGCTTTTTGACTATGTCATTCCAAGGCATCTGACAGCCCTGTGGGAAATGATTGAGGCTTATGGTGAATATCAACACTTCCTTCAAAGCAGACCTGGGCTTTCTGAGAGGGCAGTTTCACTTGCTGCTGTTTTCTTCTCACAGTATTTTTTATTACTCTCAATAGCTCCCCATGGACTGGAGTTAAAATATCTTCCAGCAATTTTAGTCATACTTCTAGGGAAATATTCACATGGACACTCTTAAAAATGCTCAGTTTTAACTGGATTCAACAACAGATTGCAAGAATTTCAGAAAGATGCACGAATCGTGTGTTTTAAATGTAAAAATTCAGATTTTTGAGGAGATATCAGTCTCATGTCTCCCACAGACCTTTCCCACCTCTGAAAATTCAATCCCAGATATTTCAGGTTGGCTGCCAAAGTATCTATGTCTGAGCTTAGATTACAGCTAAAACTGAGCTGAAGTGCATAAACAAGATGGGGTAAGGGTGGTTTCTGTGCGATTCCATGGGGAAGGTGGGAGCACGGAGCCCGGGTGGCCCTCTGCCTAGTGCTGCTGGCACAAGGGCTGCAGGCAGGCAGAAGGACAGCCCACAGTACCTCCAGCCCAGGCTACCATTGCCATTGGCAGCAAATCTTTGCCTCGTGGGGGAATCCTGCAGTAAGTTGCACTCTGCCTGTGTGCCAGTCACCAACTACCAGAAAGAGAGATGCCTCAGCAGCAAGTGCCACTAACGTGCTTGCTTCAGTTCATTTTCTTCTCTAGCATTAGGAACTATTAAGCTCAGTGGGGCTTCTCTTGTATTACTATGCTTTTCTCGTACTTTTCTTGTATCCTTAGGTCCTTCAGTTCATAGTACAAACTGAAAACTAAGAGACATGACTCAGGACATCAAGAAAAGAATGATTTTTATCCAGCTTAAGGCTCTTACCTGGGCTAGAGTAAGAACAGTGATAAACAGCGAATCTCAGAACTGCTGAAACTTAAGGGTGTCTTGCACTTAATTTTTGGACTCTGTGGAGGAATTCTGCATATGCTCATTTGGTTTTAATATAATTTGCAGCTTGATTATATGATCTCTTTTCAGGCAACATTTCTTGTTGCCTGAATCAAAGTTCATGGGAATTTTGCCAGTGTAAAGATGACAGAATTATTCCCTTTTTTTAATCATGTACCTTCCTAATTTTACTTTCAGTGCGAATGAAGCAACTAATTCCAAGCCAGTGAATCTGAGAAAAGTAAAATCGTTAAGCTATCTTAAATAAACATCATAAAGGAAACAGAAAATGTTACACAAATAAAGATGGCTGTGCCTTTACTTTGCAAAAAAAGTCAACATGCTGCAGGCTGAATATAAGTGGCAAAACAAACCCCTCTCTAGAGTATGTGGTATTTTAGTTGGTGTCTTATCTAAGTGCAGCCTCTCTGAAAAGCTGAGAGTCATAACCAGAGATGAAATATTAGAAAGGTTTTGCTGCAGCCAACACCAGAGTTCCTGTAGAGAACAAGAATGTAGAGACTGACTAATTTTTGTAGACAGACAGCAGGACACTTTCAGGGCAATGTGTCTGGGACAAAGAATTAGAGGGAACTTTTCCAAAGGCTGTAAGACAACTAACTCCTGTTAGCTTGCAGGGGCAAGGAGGTGCTCAGCAAGCTTTTATCCTTTGGGCAATTCCCCCCCCCCACCCCATCCCACCAGCATGCCCACATGCATGCAGATGTGAACCTGGCTGGGCTATTTTCTCTCCTAAGCAGCAGCAGCAGCAGCAGCAGCAGCAGCAGCAGCAGCAGCAGCCATGTGTGCTGCCCTGATGTGTCTACTGTGCATTTGCCTGAGAAGTTCTCAGCCCCCAGCAGACACTTCATAACATGAATGAGAGGGGAAATTTTTTTTTTTTTCTTCTCGGCAGTGGCCTTTCCAGAAGCATAGCAGTGCATGGTTGTTTTGTTTTTAAAGGTCACAATAGAGCTTTGTGAACCATTGTACTTTTCTTTTTTTTGAAGACTCCATATGGAAGTAAAACAGAATATGTACCTGGGGAGGGGGGATGTGGTGTGTGGAACCTGCCAGGAAAGAATCTCTCTTAAATCAAGTTTCTGCTACTTGCTTTTCATCCTGGATTTGAAGGAGTTTGGGTTCTAAGTTATCATTTAAGATTTTTCTTTGTCGTGTCACTTGTTTGGTTTTTGTACCTGTAATTGAATTCACCCTTGTAACACATAGAAAACCATCTAAAAAAGTCTGTCTTTTCTGACAGATTCCCCTCCTCTTGGTGTGGGCATGAGAATAGCTTATCTTTGTCACTTCTTGCAGCAATTAAATGCTTCATTTTTGTAACAGATCCAAACTGCAGCAGTATTTTAAAAGTGCTATTTATCTGGCTGTCTGCTGACTGTTAAAAAAAGAAATTGTGAAACTTACATTCCTCTCTCGCCTCAAAAGAGACTCATTTTGATTTTAACAATGTCATTTTTTCACTTGATCCGACAGGGTTTTGTCCCATGAGATCTTGTTACTAGTTCAGTTCTAATCACTAGTAAATCACACACTACAGAAAGTGAAGACCAAAAAGGATGGATGTTCCAGCAACTCTCAGTTATGTTTTTTCTTCACAGTCCTTCATCCTGCTGCAGTGCCATGCTCTGTGGTTCAGCATATTAACATAGATTATAGCAACATATAAATTGTTCTGCATCATCAAAGATACTGCTCTTTGGATGTCAATTAGCACACTGTGAATTGGGCTGTCATTTATAAGGGCTGTGATTTATGATAAGGACATGCTTCTGTGGGGATGGTCCACAGAGAAGTGATGCATGCGAGCTGTGGCACTGGCATTGTGTGATGAGAGTGATTCTGAGGCGAGATCTCCACACATTCCCCCTTTGGATGGTACGCCTGCATTGCCAGAGACACATTTGCAGTAGCAGAGCCATAGGATGTCCTGATTCAAAGACCACTTAAATCCCTCTTCTAACAGGCTTTGGGAATATTTGGGAGGCAGCTAGAGGAGGAACCCGAATTCTGCACTCAGCCACAAGAAACTGTAAAAAAAGTCCAAGTGAAAGATCTGAGCTTGCCCACACATACCTTTTTCTGATATAAAGTGTCAGTTCTACTCCTAGAAAAGTCTGTCTGAAAGAAAATTGACTGTTCTGGATCTATTCTACTGGCTTCACGAGTGTGTATACATCATGTGTTAGGGGAACAGGTTCATACTCATGTCTCTTGCTGCTTGGTTTACTGCTATTTTAAATTTCATGATTGGCTTAAAATTCCAAGTTAGGATGTAGTAGGAAAGCATAAAGCAATAGCTGCTGAAGTCATAACTAAGGCTTTCAAAGCAAGCTTACTGCCATGGGTTTTTACAAGACTTTTTGGTCTAGGGATGCTCAGCTGAAATGTCTATTTTTTTCTTGGGAAATTGATGTTGCTATCTGTTTCCATGATAAAAATCAGTCCTTTTGCTCAGAGCTCTGAAAGTTTATCTAAAATTTGTCTTTCCAGGCAGAGCACATTCTAAGGGATAAAGCATCAGTGGGACTGACCCAAAGGGCAACATTTTTAAAGGTCAATAGTAATATTTCCATAAGAGTAAAAGGAACCATTGTTATTATTCCTGATACATTTTTGTATCTGCAAGTATCCAATGAGTAATGTTAAGTAATGTTGTGCTCCAGAACTCTGTTGATTATAGATATATGAACATTGAATTGGCGTGAACTAGTCTTCAACCAAGTTGTTAAGATCCCTTTTGTTTTGTGTTTTGTATAATTCTTTGGCTATAGTCTTGTCCTAGTGTTAATAAAAGCTATTTGAAGTAAGCTTGTTCAATACTCTCAGGGTTGGTTTTTTTTTGCCTGTTTTATTTTTTAATCAGTGCGAAAAAGAAGTGAGCTTTGAACATGCCACCCTGGTTGGATCATAGGATTCTGACTGTTCAAATATAAAGGGGGAACCATGGTGAAGCTGGAGTGCATAAAAAAGGAACCACAAAACGCTAATGTAAAAGTAATGTTACATAGCAGGCTAAAACACACACAAAGCAGAGCATTGCAGAGCTCCGGCTCTAACACCAAGCTCATATTCTATAGTTCCTTTGGCTCGTTGTCCTGAGGCATTGCAGAACACATAATTCTCCTCCCAGTGAAGCAATTTAAATAGTACATGCACTGTTTTGAAAGCTGTAAGGCCCCTACTTTGTGGGCGGTGGGGAATACCCAGCACTCTGCAGCAATGCTCTGGGCCACGGTATTGCTCCAGCACTGCTGCTGTAAAACTCAGAGTGGTTACCTTGATAGAACAGACCTGTTTTGACAAAGGCACCCACAAAAGCAGTGGAGTGGGGAAAGAGTGTGTTTGCTCTGAGCACATTTTGATCACTTGCACATTGTCAAAAGTAGCTCACAGATTGAAATTGCTTCTGTGTGTGGACCTTCATGCACCTGAACTTGAAAACTGAGCAGAGGAGGGTAGCTGGGAAGTACAGGCTCTTTGTTTGCACATGGAAACCCCTACCTCCTGGCATGTATCCAGAGCTGCTCCAGAAGGGGATTAAAACCAAAGTGAAGCAAACCAGCATCCTATAATTTTAGCTTTTTTTTATTTTTCAGAATAACACATCTTTTTCTTTTCTTGGGAAAAGGACCCCAAACCTAGAAACACACAGCTCTATTCCATCAATAAACTACTCTTTGAAAATTGGAAGATGAAACATGTAATTTCCTTGGCATATTTCAAGGTTCCATGCAGAGAGAATCTCAGTCTATCCAGTCTATCTATTTACTTTTCTGTTTTGCTTTTTTCCTGTTATTCCATTGTGATAAATTGCAGAACCCTGTGATAAATTGCATTCATCATGTCTTTCTGGCTGCCTCACCTGCATTTTGTACATTAAATCCTCTCTCCTGGGTCTACTTCTAACATTCCAACCTTGTGAGAGATTCCAGCTAGACACCATTGCTGCTTTAAAATCAACCTGCCAGAATTGACCTTGCCTTTGAGAAGTGGAGTGGGGTTTTTGAAACCTTCAGACTAACAATTCTTCTAGGAATCTCCTGTAGATGGGTGGGAGTGAATTCTTTCAGATTCCTACTCTCATGTTTTTTCACTGCTTCCCCTGGAGAGCCTCCTCCCCATGAAAAATCTTTCTTTCCGCTGGCAGCTTTGAAAGGAGTAGCAAGAGTTGGATGGCTCTTTGTCAGAAAGGAGAGATAGTGAGATAAAGCTGAGTGAATATGTGCTGAGCCACGGCTCTTCTCCCTTATTTCCTTCTCTTTTCCTTGACAAATAAAAGGAGAAGGACATTAAAATTATGGAATTTGGTTTCAGTATGCTAGAAATACTTTTTTTATTTGTTTGTTTCTTTTTAAAGAGAAAAGTTTAGTTTTTACCTTTGCTGTCATGGCGCCCAGGTACAGTACTTGATTCATACAGGCCTCCTGGAGACTTGTAAAATAGAGTTTCACAATTCTTGTTCATAACTCCTTTTCTGGGGTTGCCTGTAAAAGGGAACAGGTTCAACAAAAACCCAAAATGAAATTCTGTACTTTACTAGAAGCTGAGTAAGGGCATGGATCCAGGATTTTGTGCAAAATTTATATTCATAGCTTGTATGCTGCTTCTGGCTGAACTTCTCTGTCCACGTATCACTGAAAAATACCCATCCTGTCATGGCTGTCACATGAATGTCTTCATAGATTGTTAATAACTGAATAGAACATTCCTGCTAAGATCCTAGATTACCTCTCTTGTCGTATATTTTATGTACAAACAACATAATTTTATACCATTCAGATGGTTGCAGCATTTGAATGCAGTGTTCTTTAGCTATCTAATTTAAATAAAGATTAGTCTGTGATAAAGTTATTAATTGTCATCAAAACAAAATATCAACCTATCAATAAGGGTAAAAGCATACATTACAAATATTTATGCTCCCTCAAGTCAGTACAGGTTCATTTTCCATGTTCAGAGCATCTACAGAAGCTGTGACAGTGGCCCAGCCTAACTGCATGCAATTCTGCCAGACTGCACATGAACAAAGAGTGGGAAGATAACTGGAATAATTTGTAATACTTTCTTCTCAACCTTCTATTCATTGTCTAAATTCTGCTCTCCAACTTTGGCTGTGTTAGGTAACACAGCCACAGAATATTTTTCTCTGTATTTTAGGTAATCTAGTCTTGAAAACCTAACTGGAACATCTGTAGATAATCTGTTATCAAATCTATAATTAATCTAGTCTTGTTACAGTTAATTTGACCTACAAGAAGGGATAAATTAGATGATTCCTTGTTCTACCTACCAAATATGGCAGGAAAAATAACAACTGATTCTTACAAAACAAAACCATTAGTAATCCTGCACTTGATTTCTCTGATTCTCAGCTGCCTTTCTCTCTTCAAAATCACGTTATAGAAATACATATTATGTTAGCTGAAGTGTAAATGTGTATTGTCCATCACTTCATCTGATATGTAGCAGTTCTGTCTCTGCCAGCTGAGCCAGAAGGAACCTTTTGAGCTACTGCCTGAAGTGGGTGTTTGGGTTTGTACTGGAAGTCCAGTACGTAATTTAACAGCTGCAGCAACATCTGTAAAAAGCAAAAAGTGCTGAAAAACTTCAAAAATGAATATGTGTACTCCAGTTGTCTTTAAAAATGTCCAACAAATTATTTCATGAGAAGCATCATCACAGTGTAATGCTGTCTTGCAATGAAATCTTTCCATCTTTGTTGACCTACGATAGCTCATGTTATCTCCTTTAGAGCCTGTATCTAAACTAGAAGTGTAAATCTAGAGTGGGATCAGACAGCTCTACCTGAATCCTCTTTGTAAGATCAAAATTTGTCCATAGCCATTGTTGCTGTCCCTTTCTCCACTGTAGGTGTAACTTCCTTTGGTTACTACTTGATGGCACATCATGAAGAGTGGTCCTGGTCACAGGCTCTTAGTAGGACACGCTGCTTCTTGCTGCTGCTGCTGAACATGTCTTCTGTGGTTTCTGTGGGAATGTAAGTGGTTTATTGATTGAGCTGATAAGATCTGCTGAGAATTGGTCATGGCTAGCAAGAATCTGCTGTGCAGAACATTATTTTTTAATTTAAGTTAGGAGAAAAATCTGTGAGAAAAAAGTTTTATTGATACTGAAGTGCTGACAAATGGTCAGTACTAGTGTACACCATGTCTCTTTGTCTTCCATTTCAGTAGGAAATAGACCTACTCTGAATAGCAAAATGGCTCAAAGTCAATTACTTTTGAGCACTTTTTACAGCTGAGAGGTTTGAAGAAATAACTTTATTTCAGTGGCACTCAACATGAAAATCCAAGATCCTTATAAACACCCAGGGTTTCGTACTCACAGCAACCACAGAAGCAGGCCAGTTGTTGCCTCTTTTCACAGATAGGATTAAAAGACTTGTTTGAGGATCCACAAAGAACTTGTAGCTGACGGAAAAATCTCCAGAGCTACAGTCCTTATGCCAGCACCCAGACTCTCCATGTGACTATATTTCTTCCAGATGCCTTCAGTGTGTGTGTATTTGTGACTTCAGATGCTGAATCTGCCTCTTCTAATTTTAGCTCATTGTTTTGAGCTTGCTTGTTCTCTGGCTTGTGTGTTACTTTACTGGAACATTGCTAAACAACAAAACCTTTTATTTATTTTTTCAAAGAAGACTGTATGAGCATATAGAGGAGATGTGGGATTTTTATGAATCACATCCTGTAGTTTACTTGTGTTTTTACTTCTCTTATTCACTCCTCATTTTTAAATGACCTTCACAAAACAGAGAACTGTTTGGGTTGTATAACAATCTGTGCACAGGAACTAGACCTTTTCTTTGCCCTGCTAGATGTGCTGGCTGGTGTGATGTTGAATGTATATTGCAAAGAACAAAAAATGTCAATAAATACTGCACTTGTTTAAGGGGTAACAACTGAACCATTTTAAATGAGGCTTCAGGGAATTTGGAAGGAAGTTATCTCAAGACTCGCAATGTTTATAAGCATAAGATGTTGTGGTTCTTATTACCAAGCAAAGAAAATCAGCCCTATCCTTATGCCTCCTATTAACCTTAGGGATTCAGTGAATGGACAGGTGAGAACAGGCACAGGCTGCACGCACCAAGCCCTCACAAATAAATGTAAAGCAAAGCCCTATACCACATTTCAATTTGAGTTGTAAAAACCTGCTTCAACAGGTGATTTCTTGAATCTTCTTCTATTTTCTGTCTACTTAGAACTCCTCTGAGCAGTGTTAATGACTTTTCAAGGTACATTTTATGAGATCCTCCTATATGCAATTGTTAAGCACCTTCGTGAATGCATGAAGGAAGTGGATGGTGCATATCACAGAATATCTGTTGTTCAGATGTAAATTTGGATTTCATCTTCCTTTAAAACTCTGTTAGAAAGTCTAAGGTGTTATGCTCAGAGTACATGCTCTTAACTACAGGTAACCAAGAGATGAAGACAAGTGTGATCATATTTCAAGCATGATGAGACTTGCATGGATGCTGTGCACTATGTCCCCACAGGATCTGTGGCAATGGGACCATCAAAGTCTAGAGCAGCAGAACATGATTCAAAAATGTCTGGGACATTCTTCATCCCCTTGCAGAATCAGAATAAGCTGCTGGAGCGAACCCTCTAAGAGCTCATAAAAAATCTAAGTCCAGCCTCACACACTGTAAATCCCAGGGGTGAGTGGGAAAGGACCAGAAAACTCCACAGTTGCACTTATATGAACTGTGGTATGAACAGCAGCTAGTATGTGAGTAAGCAGCTCAGAGGAAAGTTTAAAATCAGATGACAGCAAATCTGTGTCTGCTGAGCTCCAAACTCATATGCCCATCTTTGCTTCAAAGAGAATGAAGAAGCAAGGTATGATATAGGAGGAATTATCCCAACTATGTATTACTTATCATCTCCACATATTCTGCACATGTCTTCATGAAAGGAATTTTAAGGACATTGTGAACTATGTCTAGAAATTGAAAGGAAAATATGCTCTAGGAGAGACTACCCTGTATACTGTTCAATTCCATGACCAAATTCACAAGTGACACAACTTTTGCTAGGTCATACCAAATGTCATAGGGGAAAGACACATCGATCACATTGGCTCTCCCAGTTCTTCTCCATACAGTAATCACTGTATAAACTCTCCATAGCAGTGTGCTAATGCTGAGCTTCTTGGCAGCAGCCTGTGAGAGTTGTTATTGGGAAGTCACGCAATCCTGACATGGCTGGAACCCTGTCAGGAATGCTGGCAGCAGCACATCTCTTCTCTTTGCAGACTTTTAGACCAAATTAATGTGTATGTGAGGGACAGTAGACTGACTTCACAAGAAAGATAAGGTTTGAAACACATGCAGTATGTTTTTTGATGCTGGGATATATTTCCTCTGGTTTCTGTTTTCCGTTGTGTCCATGCCTATAATATCTATATCTAGCATCTATATCCAGCATCTACATCCCTGGCTCACAGCAGGAGCGAACCTGTGCGAGGTCTGGCAGGTGCCTCTATACTATCCAAGACACTTTTTTACAGTAGATATAATAGTATTAAGCTGACTGAATTAATGAATCTAAAAATGTAACTAATGATGATTATTGAGGGATACTACCTGTAGAAACAGGGTCAGGCTATTGTTAAAATAAGGTTTCAGTATATCCCTTTGCTGCTAATGAACTGTATAAAAATTTGTGATTAATATTTCTCTGCTTCTATTTCACTAGTCACAAAATACAGTAATAATTACCCTGTATTTGAAGGTGCTGTGAACCACAGAAGGACTCTGTGTAGTTCACTGAAGATGACAGATAAAATACACTGAATTCTGTGGAAAATATAGATTTTTATAACTACAACATTATCTTGTTTAAAATCCTATGGTAACTATACTTCAGGCATTTATGAAATTTTCTTTAAACCATGCTTTTAGATGATGTTTTCATTGGTTGCAGAATATTAGTCCTGGGCTTTCAAAGACCTGCCTCCTTTTTTTCAGCAACAACACTGCCTGAAACCCTGCTGGCTTCCATCTCCTGGGCTCCTCAGCTGCCCAAGCTGCTTTATGATCCTCAGGGGAGGTATTCTCAGAGGATGTCACTTTGCTCCTGCACCACCAAGGCTTTTGTGCTGAGTCAGCATCCTTCCCCTCTGTATCCATGGTTTGGGCATGCCACCATTTTCCTGGGAAGGCATGACACTGGCAATTTTAGGCATGTTCACCCACAGTCTGCTTGGTTTGGTAGATGTGTCCCTTGTTCTCCTTCCCAGTCACTTCCATTCCTGCAGAGAATCTCAATCTCCAGGACATTAAACAGAGCTGGGCAGACTTTTTCAAATGTAGTTTTCATTTTCTTCAGAACATATTATCTTTTCTTTTTCAAATCCAAGAGTTTAAAACCTTATGGAAGGAGGACAAAGGGAAACATTTGATCTTTTTTTGTTCTTATTGTTTTTTCACTTGGGTTGGAAAACACGGCCATGTGGTCATTCCCAGGATGAAATATATTCCCCAGTGCCCTGTCAGCTGCTGATGGTGTCTGATAGTCCTGTCAGCTCCACAGCTGCTGTTAATAGCCATACCCTTCGTGCTGTGGCACTGCACCCCTACCTCCTGGGGCAGTGTGTAACCACTGAGCCACATGGTCATGCCTGATCCCTCTCTCACTCTCCTGATGGAGAATTAACCAGCGTGCATTTAAGCAACATGTAAACTGAAGCTGCCCCTAGTGCCCCCCAGATTTCAGTTTTCTCACGTCTGCTTTGACTTGTCATTCCCCTCCAGGCAAGGACCATAGCTGTGTTGTTCTCAAACCCTTGCTGATCTAAGCGTAGGAGAAAAGACAGAAGCATGTTGCTCCAGCTGTGTTTGTGCATGGCCTGATCCTGGAGATATGCTTGGAGAAAAGCTGTCATAATGGGCCCTGTGGATTGGCATAGGTTTCAGTCACTTACCTGGGGCTATAGGTCCTAAACCAGGATGTTGCCCCAGACTAGAATTGTAGAAGCCAAAGGCAGTTTTGAGGAAATGGACTCAAGTTTTCCTCCTAAATTTCAGGAAAAAAGTCTATCACTAAAATGACCCAACACAAATATGTATGTAAACTAAATTCTGGCCCAACTGGAATTCAGATCCAAATTCAGAGCCACATTTAGACTGTGATATATCTCTAGCATTGCAATATGCCAGGGCAGTGAACTGTTCCCAAAGATCAGACAATCAATACTCTTCCAGTGTTCTCTTTCTTCCCTTTGTTTTCTGATATATCTTCAAATATGTTTTACAAAGCAGCCAGGTGTGCAGCAGCCAGAGAGGAGCAGGTGAGTTATTTGTAATGATCTGCACAGCCACCTTCTGGGCAGGTAACTCACAAAGTGTGAGCAACAGCAAGCTGGACAAAAGAGATCTGGCTTCAGGGATAAGGACAACTACAGCTGGTGTCTTCCGTGGACTGGACACACAGAAGAGCCAGGGACAAATACATTCTGTGCTGTGGATTAAAACAGCATCAGGTGGGACTTCTGATGGTGTTTTGGTTAGTTCTTATAAGAGCAAAGGTATTCTTTCTTATCCTTGGGCCAAATAATAAAATGTGAGGAAGTCCTCACTGCCTGTTGTAGAGTAGGGGTTTTTTTGGCTGCAGAGTTGTTCTCTTTCTTATCCCCTGCTACAGCATCTACTTCCCCCTTATCTCACATGTTTTCTGTTTTGTTGTATCCCACTTGAATAAGGATACTAAAAATAAAGTTTCATTAGCTCCGTGTGTTCTGAGAGGCCAAGTATGCAAAAAGAAGCTCATAAAGCTAAGAGAATAAGACAATAATTTAAGTGCCATGCTCCTCTTAATAATTAATTAATGTTAAGAATGAGAACAAAGTACAGTGATTGAAACTTGTCCTTCTAGAGGTAGCTTTTATTCCCATTTGACTACATTTATTTTTCTACCATAACCTTTGGCTCATTTGAGTTATTGTTTCCCATAATCAAATATGTTAGTGTAATAGTAAAGATTTCCAGAAGGACTTTTTTCCCTCTGCTACTTTGGGAAAGGCTCTGCATGTAAACTGCTATATGACTTCATGCTAAGTATGCACACTGAACATGATACGTTTATTTTATCATTTGTAGCTAAAGAGACGTAATTATTTAAGTGGGTGTAATTTAGTGTTATGGCATCCCTCAAATTGCCGTCCTGAAATTACTTTAATCTATACTTTGGCTGGGGAAATATATGAAAAATTGAAAAGTTAAACAAAAACCCTGAAGCCCAGAAAGGAGTTGTTTCTGAGGGTTGCATAGACATCCTTGTGACATCTTTTCAGGAAGCAGTCCTCCTTTTGCAAGAGCTTTACTATCTATTGAACTATTTATGGGCTATTTATCAGTCATCACTGAGGATGGCTTACCACCACCAGGCTTATGTGTCAAACTAAAAATGGGTGCTCTAGGCAATCTACATCACATACTGTGCCTTTTACAGTCGGTGGAGAGAGTGAGGGACTAAGCTGTCCATCCTTTCAGGGACACAGAACACTGAACTTTTGCTGCTTTTAATCTTAACAAAAGTCTATTAATCCGAAGTCGTGAATCTTTCCCCGTTGTTTACATGCAGCTTGCAAAGCCAGCAGCAACAGCAACACATGGAGTTGTGTGAAAGCAGCAACAATAAACTACTGTCGTCTGATTTTTAAATACACATTTTGCAAGAAAAGCCTTTCTAGATTCACACCCATGTTTTCTAGCAACTAGTCCTCTCTGTGAAAATCAGTCTGAGCTCTTTAAAGAGTGGCTTCATTATGAATCTGTGCTTTATAAACTGGGTGTGGTGTCCTGGTTTTTTAATGATTTAAGCACATTTTGAGCTAAGTAGAGTAGCTGTCTAATATTTTTGCTAGAATGGAAATATCAGAGTCAGCTCTTATTATTACCGGAATCTCTTCTATGAAAAGCCATCTCAAACAGAAGTTTGTAATATCTACATTTAAATAAATTTAACTTCTTAGTAATTCTCTAATGACTGTGGGCTACCTCCTGTTCCCATTGATGTAAGTGGGAACGTTGCCATTGACTTCACTGAGCTCGGGATTTGGTTTCCTTTCATCAAAGATTGTTCTAAATGTAGACTCCTGCAGCCTCAGTTAGGTATACATCTCCATCTCAGTTTAGCATGAAATTAAAAGGACTCTTGCAATAAACGAAAGCATTTTACTTCCTTTTAGAGCCACCTCCTGCTACCACCCGTTGAGAGCAGGAGAGCTGCCCTGGTTTTTGGGTTTATGAGTATGTTTCTTTTTCCACTGTGGATGACTATGTTAACTGCTCCAAAGCTATTCCTCCAAAACCCCAGAACCTCTGTGGCAGTAGAGGTGGACTGGTTGTTCCCAGTCTGCTATTCTGCCTCTTAAACAATCATGAGGGGAAAGTTCCATTTTCTCTCTAGACACCTGGCACCAATAATAACTAATGTAAATTGTGGCTCAAAGCAATAAGCAGACCCTGTGAATGTAAGTTAAGAACTCATCTGTGTGAATTCTCCCTACAAAAACAAGCTGCTCATAGATAAATCTTCTGTCAATTTTTATAGTCCTGGAATAGAAGTTATTTTTTTCTTACTTTTATTCTGTGTTGATATCTACCAGAAGAGAGAATCAAACTTTGCTCAGACAGTGAAATAGCAGTTAAAAGAACCTGAGTGAAAAATCTCTGTTTCCATCAGGGCAGCTTTGTCCAATGCTACTATTTCTATTGTTGCAGAAGGTACTAATTAATCTATCTCTCAAATCATATTTTGTTCCACGTTTGGATAGAGAGATAGAACCTTATAGGAGTATGTGTATTCAATTAATGCCAAGGAGGAAAAAAAGTTGACTTAAAGCTAGTGAAATATTGTGAAGAGTAATAGGGAACAAGAAGAAAGAAACTAGATAAACTGATCTTCAAAATAGGAACGTACAGACAAGATAGACCAATCAAGCAGAGCAGAATGAGAGTATATCTGGAACAGAACCCTAATTAAACTGCTGCCTTCTGCAGTACCTCTAGAGCACAGCATCCCTTCCTCTCTGCATACATGCTCTTGAGGGCTTTTATTATGATCAGCAGAAATCCCTTAGCTTTTGCCAGAGACCAAAGAGCTCCATTACATTCCATGGGCTAGTTAGCTGAAAATAGGTTTTAAAGGAGCAAAATTTTAGTTAGAATCAGTGTTCATGATTTTTAGTTAGAGTTATTGTTCATGCAATATGCAGTATGTCAGAAGCCTGACCAAAACCTACTGAAGCAGAAATAGTTCTCTATTTATTATGCTCATCTCTGAATAAGACATCCAGAGGACTCAGAATTTAAATGTCCAAACTTTGAGGATGCCTACCTCTCCCACAGGGACTTATTATTGAAACAAAAATGTGCTACTGAAGGCAACTATCACTGGCATGTTAATACGCTTGACTTGTTACCAAAGGTGTTTGATTGAGTGTTTGTGTGTGTGTCTGTAATAGGTAAGTGTATTTAACATGTGCAGGAGAGGAGCAAGTAGTGACTCAACTGGGGAAACAAAAGTCTCCATAGGAACATGACAAACATGGTTGTACAACAGTGATGCTTGAATTTCTAGGTATGTATCTCTTTCTTGATCCATTTCTGTCATGCTGTCACCTGGATTATACATTCAGTTGCACTGTTAGCATCATTACTGGCCTGCTTTTCTGTCTGCTTTCTTCATTTTAGCTAATTAGGATCTGCCCTCCGTGATTAAATATTCCTGTATAATCTAGGTTTGGGCTTTTATTGTTTGTATTTCTGTGTATCATTTTGCCCTAAAATGTGTTTACACATTCTGTGTCTTCAGTGATTTGTTGCAGCAAATGTGAGGAGCAGACTTCATCCATTTTATATTTGGTCAAATGTTGTTGCTCAGCTGAAATTACTTTTAAATTGTTTTGACAATGTAAAATAAAGGTGGGAATGCAATGCATACTGCAAGGTCAGGGAACAGTTCAGGGATGGTAACTCAGGAAGATGTTCTGGAAAGGGTTCTGTGCTTTAAAATAAGAAAGGTTATTTTCTTCATCCTTTCTGATTATTGAACCAACGCATGTTGTTCTGCAGGTGTGAGGGCATTTCTCATTGTGTTTGAAGCTCAGTTTTACTCAGAAATTGCTTACCACTGTCACTTGTGGCAACCACACCTATGAGTCATGGAGCAGCGTTCTCCACTCCTTTGAGCATTGTTTAAAATGCTGTTCATGGTGCTCACAGCAGAGCACAAAGCAGCTCTGTAGGTGTTTTAGCCAGAGGACAGGCTGTGATCATTTCATTCCTAGTGAGGAGTAATTTCTCAAATGAAAACATCCTTGAAGAGAGCAAGAGTGTAAATAATTTGCTTGTGTGAATAATTTATTATAACATTTTTTGTTCTGATTTGGCTTTTTTCTTACATATGATCCATGTGCAAGAAATAACAGTTTTAATTTTTGCATTAGAAAGCTGAACCTGAAGAGATAACGAAGTGTGTGGAGGGGTTTCCAATCACTTGTGAATTTACCTAAAAATTTCTGAGCTACAGAAATCTTCCCAGAAGGCTACTTCTACAGAACTATTTCTTCAATAGCATGATTGGGAAAAATTAACTCCAGTCATTCAAGTAAGTAGCTAAGCCACCAAGCACCCACAGGAGATGAGCTCATTGAGTCAGAAGATACCACTTTAATGAAGTAGTTTTAAAACCAAAATTGTATTTTGAGACAGATTAGACAACTATCTGCCAAACTACCACGGCTGTGTTTGGGTTGGCTACCCATCCAAATTATATGAGCATTAAGAACTATAATGCACCATATATGTCTATCTCTAGCACTGTACATACCACAGCTATGAATATATGTAGCATCATGGAATTGAAACAATAGGGGAGCTAATTCTTAGCTGTATATAGCATTTTAGCTCCACTGAATGTAAAGTCTGATGATGATGATCTCCCTTCAGCAAACATTTTGCCCTCCCTGAATTTACACTTCAGTAATTGTATGCACTAGTCCTGGGAAGGTCCAGCCACACTCTTGGGGTGTGCCCTAGGTCCTGGAAGGTTCAGCTGTGGCATGACCATGCTGTGGCTGGGCCACGAAGAGATCTCTTTGCTCAAGCACTCTCAGCAGTTTAGCATGCCACCGAGTACACATGAGGCCATTCAGGGGCAGGCAGGTGTGAAAATGGGAGTCTGACGGTCCCCATGGACTTTCCAGCTGATAGGCATCAGCACAGAGGCCATCACTTCACCCTTCACCATTGCATTTTTTTAATCCAGTCTCTAATCCATTTATTTTATGAAGTGAAACATTCCAAAATTACGAAAAGATTTCTCTTTTGTGAACATGTGTGAGCTGGCTGGAAAGATTGGTGAATTCTTCATACCTTTCTCTATAGCTAACTGTTGGGTCCACCTTCACAGCTGATTAACCTGCATTTCACACACCTCTTTAAAACTTCTATTTCAGGTTGCTTTCTGAGATAAGTTATACCCAATGAAAATGGATTTTCTTAGAAGGATTTTGCAATAGAAATGTTGAAACATGAGGGTAAAGAGAGGGAAAAAACACTCTTAAATGTGTGCCAAGTACTAACTCACAGAAGCCGAGCAAGTTTTCATAAAGACTGTTGACCCTGGCAGCAGGGTGGTGATTTTTCTCACTACTAGCATTACTGAAAAGTCCATAAAATAGCAAGAACAATTAAATAAATACAGGGACAATGGTGCTAACCAGGTTAGGTAGTGATAGTCATTGTGACCATTCTTATTGTGTTACATTGGCTTAGCCAAGAAAAACCTTATCTGATTAAAACCATAGTTCCTAAAATGCACTTCTTTTAGAGAAATTAATTTTATTCAATGTGGACTTCCAAAATAAATATAACACAGTATTTTAAATTCACTTATGCAAATCTGTGAGGATGTTCCAGCCAAGCAATAACCCAAATCAAGGTAACCTCGACTAGTATGTTACCCTTCGGCCACGAAGTTTTTGTGAGTTCCACTTCTGGTATGACTCCATGTATGCCAGTGCAGCGTGGATTAAGTCTCTCTCTTTGAGTTGTCTTTTTTTACAATAGAGCTGGAAAGAATGTTTTTCACCAAAAGGAGTACAGTCCATGAGTGATGGTTTTCTGTTACGAAGATATGATTTTGAAAAGAATCACTACCTCCCATTGAACAGGCCCCAGAATTTATGTACTTTCATTGGCTGACATGTGAACCTGGTTTTGAAGCCAAACAGGAGAAGCAAAGCTTGCCAGAAGATTTTCTTTTCATGGTTTCTTAGCATATGCACTTACTCCATAGAGGAAAACACATGCAATTTGTTCATTTGACAGCTTTCATCTCTTTAGATGCCTCTCCTGGCCTCTCCTCACTATCTGTACTCCCTTCACACAACTTCTAAGCGTCTTAGGATGTGTGCCACATAGTAAAAGAAATATATTTTATATTATACAGAGAAATAGTTCATGTTCTTTTTTTGTATGAATAATGTGAAAACCTAATATCCAAACATACTTCTTTCCTCATCTGCCCCAGCCCCTCTGCAAATACTAAAATGTTCTTATAGTGAGATTAAACATTTACACAGACATCTCAAATTTTCAGACAAGCCTTGGTAAAGGAAAAAGTGTTGATTAATTCTTTAATTTCTTCTCCATTCAAAGTTCAGTTCCAAATGCAAGTTAAGAAGCTTTGAAAAAACTTTTTCCTGTATCTCACCAGAAGAATCCTTACTTATTTCAGAAGTTGGAATAGACTTTCCTACTTCATTGTAGTGAAAGTTAACTTAATTTAGTAATTTTGATACTCTCTCTACTTTTATTAGAATCTCTGGAGGTCCATCAACCCCTTTAAAAGAAAGAATGAATAAACTGAAAGTAACCTTTAATCTTTAAAAATATTAAAGTTAATTTTAAAAATGCAAGTTAAAGTTTCAAATTCAGCTACAGTGTCTTGATTCCATTCCTTGAGTTATATATATATATTTTTTAATATAATGCACCTGGAAACACAATGCAAAGTTCATGAAGTTTGTAGTTTCAATACTATGTTTATCCCATTTACTTAAACCTGTTTCATGTATATCTTCAGTGTTTTCTTGAATGAAAAGTACTTTTTTCCTAGGATACTGAAAATGAGTCAGAATTTTCATGAATACTTGTAGCAGTAGTTAGAGTATCTGTGAGATGTTTTCAGCATCTCCAGAGCCAAACCAGCAGAAGAGTTTCAAAACTGGTATTTAAAGCTTTTCTAGATTAGACATACCCCAGAGGGCAATAGGATGGTCTGCTCTTCCTCGAGGACACCTCTTCTATTGAAAATGCCCTGTGGGTTACTGAGCAGGGATAAAACTGCTGCTTTGGGACCTAAAAAGGTGATTGTGTTAAAAGTCAAAATGCAGAAGGAAGTAAAATATGCTAGGTTATTAGAGCTAGAGCAGGGATGGTTCTGGTTCACATCAGAAAAAAACCCCTGGGAAGGAACTATGCCCAGCAAACCTTCAGGCTGGTCCAAGAAAACTTCATTTACACAAAGAGTTCAATGCCTTCAAATTCTTTCCCATGCAAGCAGTAGATCAAAGCCTTTGCTGCTTTACTGCACAACACAGTGGCCAGGCTCACGACACAGGCCAAATTAAAGAAATTTTGGGTGGGATCTAATGTAAGATCATACCTCTTGTTTAGCTGGAAAAGCATTGGCTTCTTCAGCAGGACTGTGGGAAGAAGTATTGTGAGTAGCCTGCAACTCTCTTAAACACACCTATGCCTGGCTCACATTTAGATGCTGATGGGGGCTTCATCACAATGTTCCCTGTGAGAGGGCATAGCTTGTCTGCTTGTGCCAACTTTCTGTACTTCAGGCTGTACTCCCTCACACCAGTTTTGTGAAGCAGGGGTGGAAGGGAATCAGTCGTAGTAGTGATGGTCCTACCCACCTTCCCCATCAGGGCTCATCTTGGCTTTCCCTGTATTCCCAGCCAATGCCTGGCCTCCTCCCATGCTGGGGTGAGAGATTGGATTGTTCAGAAGCACACTGGTCCTTCACTACTGGGCATCCTCACAGGGTGAGACCACAGTCTTTCCTTAGCTGGTCTGCCTTACGGCCAATAAATTTCTTTTGCTAAAAAGCTGGAGTGCAAGTTTAATGTCAAAGGAAATTGCAACCTTCTACTCTGTGTTTGTATTTACAGTAGTGAGAGGAAATTAAAGCACTGGCAGCAGATCTGAGCAGGCCAAGGAGTTGGGCTCTTGAGACTGATCAGAGGTAGAATGAAGAGATGGGAACCTTAAAGAAAGGAACAGAGTTTCAGTTGAAATTTCCACTGTCTAAGATGAACAGAAAAGTTTTTTGCAGCATCTTCTTTTAATATGGAAATCTTCAGATTTATTAACTAATAATCCTATAAGACAGTGATCAATAAAATAATATAATAAAAAGAATGTAAAATTTTATTCCTTTTCAGTTGGATACAGCTTTTCCAGTTGGGGCTACAGGGATATAAACTGTCAAGAAAAATGATTTATCTTCAACACCTGTTTCATTTGAAGGATTCCTTCACTTGAAGTGGGTCTCTAGAATGATTCGAGCATCTCTGGTATCAAGGGGGAAGGAAGGTTATTGTAACCTCCAAATTCAGCCAGATGCAGCAATCTCCAACAAAAGTTGACCTCTGAGTTGGAGATGTACTTTTCTTACCTGAAATGCTGGGGAAAACATAAAACTCCAATGCCATATAAGCTTGCATTTCCCTCTCTTTCTATTTATTGCATTCATAATGTTTTATGTCACCACTTTAGCTGAAAATAATGAAAAGGCTTTTCTTGGTTTCCTCTGCAGTAGACAGTGATACCCTGGATATTGAAGATAAATATTTCCAGTAAACTCTTCAGTACGTACTTGGTGCTTTGCTCTACAAGACATTTTCTATGCTACAAAGAAGACAACGAAGAACATTAAGTAGGGATATTACACTAATACCCCAGGGTTAGGAAATTATTTCTGTTTTTCTCACAGTTTTAACATCTATCTCTGATCACTGTGAAATCTAGTGCAAACTCAAGAAGTTGTGAGATGCATTGATGCCTTAAGTTTTTTTTCGGTTCTTCTTTACTGTGTAGCTCTTAGCTTCATATTAAGTGTTATTAAGTTCTCTTGACAGGGTAGTTAGACACAACAATTCTCTCCAGCTCAAGATTCAAGGACAATTGTTCTGAACCTCAGGCCCAAAAGCATAAACAACATAAAAAAGAGGAGGGCAAGCAAGGAGGATGGAACTCCATAATTTGAAGTTATTAATTGGATGGTTAACCTCAATATGCAAATGGACCACAACTTATAAAAGTTACCAAAACCCCCTTTTGCATCCATCTTTAGACCCATCCTGGCAGGGCTGCAGCCGGGCTCTTGTATTGCCAGGGTGTAGCCTTTGAAGGCCTTTCAGTAAATACCTACTTTATTCCTCTAATTTTGTCTAGCCTCTGTTCCAGGTCAAACTGATAAGGCATCAGCGTTCTGCAGGCATTTAAAGAAAAGAATTACTAAAATCAAATCAATTAGATCAAATCACCTCTAAACTTCCTCTCAGGCTAAGGTGAGTGAGAGTAAAGAGTCACACTGACTACCCTGAAAAAATTTCATGTCACTCGTTATTACTGTACCTTGGTCCTACAGCCTCCTTGGGAAAAGAAATAGAAAATGGTGTTCCAGAATCACTGGGTCCTGCTGTGGATTGAGCTGTTATTCTTACCTTGCATCTTTATAAACTGGGGCTAGGTCACTGTTATTACCTGCAGATGACAGATTCTCAATATTCTAGACATGTAATCAGTTTGTGTATTTTATAGATCTTCCTTTGATGCCTAATAACTATTCTGATTCTGTTTTCTCATATGGAAAAATAGACAGCAATACCACAAATGATTTGGGATGGTCACCGATAAGATGAGCAGAATAGAT
This sequence comes from Picathartes gymnocephalus, assembly GCA_013390045.1. Lineage (NCBI taxonomy): Eukaryota > Metazoa > Chordata > Aves > Passeriformes > Picathartidae > Picathartes > Picathartes gymnocephalus. Next base: position 46,516 of record WEKY01007659.1, read on the forward strand.
GGACTATTCATAACTGATCTGCTTTAGCTGACACTGAGTTCAGAAGCAAGAAATGAAATTTTCCATCACAACAAAAAGAGAGATAGAATTCAAATATAAAAAAGATAAGTGCTGTTTAAAAAGAAAGTATTTTTGTTCCTGGAAAGAAGGAACAAAAGTTTGGTAAAATTTGGTAAAAACTTGTTTGCACAATCAAGGAAAGGTGGATAAAATATCAAATTCATCCAATCTCAAAATCAGTTGTGGGGGTGAAGGGTGGGAGCCAAACACACATCAGGGGTGGCAATATCTAAGATTGCCAAAAAGTAAGATAACAGAAGAATCAAGACCTTTTTCTCTTTCTGCAGCACCCAAAAGGAAGTACAATTATGTCCCATTTTCCTTAGGCTGCATACATACACGTATACACACACAAACACACTTTAGTTCTAATGTGAAACATGCTAGTCTGTTCATTCACAAGTTCTCATCCCTGAGTCTTGAAATCTCAGATAAATTCACATGTACATTTATTTCCAAGAAAGCATCTGGTTTGCCCTTACTTTTAACAGGGTTTAATGTGAAGTCAGCATCATTCACAGATCAGCTCCTTCTCCCTCCAATGTCAGTGGGAATACATTCAGTGCCAGTGTGAGATGTGATGTGCCTTCTATAACCCATAGAACCAGAAGCTAGAAATGAAGCTGTAGTCAAGTCAGCTACTGCAGCTGTTCCTGAATCTATGTCCAGCTTCTCTTCCTCCCATTTCCCAGAGGATTTGCTCCCTAAAAATCTACTCCCACAGCTGTGTATAAAGTCTTTCTGATGTGGCTATAAAAAAGGGAATTGATTCACTTGGACAATTTTGATCCATTAATTTTTTTAACCCCAGTCATTTTTTGCCTCCTCCAAGCAGAGTGAGAGAGCAAAGTAAAGGATGGTAGCCTAAGAACTGAGGGAAGTGGACAAAAATGAACAGGAAGAGATAGTCTGTGGCTGAGCTCAGCTGTGACCAGAAATTCCTGTCTGAGAGCAACCTGAAGAGTCCCCTTCATTCCTTTCCTGACTAAAAAATGCCCATATTAAACATAATAAAGTGAAGCCAAGAAGAACCTCAATCTGAGCTAGAGATTTAAACTACTAGAAAACTGTAAAATCTTCCACATCATACTTCTCATTCCTAAATGGTAAAGGAATGTATAGTCATCCTAAAAAAATGTTATATACTTATTCCACAAAAGCAGAGCCACAGTTATCCCCACAGCCAGAGTTGATTATGCATTGCTAGGAGGGAGTCCTGGAATCACTCTTTGCAAGTTGTCCCCTTTATGCACAAACTCAGTTTTGCCAATCACATTTAGGGATGGACAACAAGAGCCAGGCTACCACAGGCTGTTCACTTCAATTTCTTCTCCCAGCAACGAGGGGAAGAGGCAAATGAAGCTTGTGGTGTTTCCAGGCCATGGTTTCTCGTGCCTGTAGGCAAATTCCACTGTAAGGGGTTTTAAATAGAATAAGCACACCAACAAGCAAAGAACTAGTGAAGAGAACAATGATGGATACCTCTCTTTCAGGTAGCTCACTAAATCATAGGAACTGGCTGTTCCAGCAGATTTCAGGCAGTTGTGCACTTCGGCTTGATAGATGAGTAGCTTTCTTTTTTTTACTGCCCAGTAGAAAGAATGAATGATATCCCTCATTCATATTCATTTTCAGGTAGGATTCAGGATGGTAGAAACTGCCTTCATTTACATTGAAGGATGGAGCTTAAAGCTTGTGTTTCCAAACTGGCTCAAACACTGTCCAAGAGTAAGAAAAAATGAAAGAATAGAGTCCAGCAATAATACTTTCTTGCACTATTCATCAGTGAATCAATGCTCCTGTCAGCAGTGGGAGTTGATGGGAGTCCTATTGGCGACTCTCATTAGTTCAGGATTTCATTCACAACCTGCTGGAGAGGTCAAGGGAAGAGCAGGTAAAATAGAATCATGCAGTCTCAAAGAATTTACTTTGAACATCAGATAGAACTGTTATTTCCAAATGCACTTTAACAAAACCAGTATTATTTGGCCAATTTCCAGCAATCCTACTTGAAAAAGACAAGCTGGAGATTCGGTTTGTTGATTGGGAAGAAGGAGATTACTACCTTCCAAGAAATTTCAGAAAAAGCACTTGAAGAAGTGACTTCATGGAGCAGTGTACAGAACTATTCGCAAATGAGTGGCACTAGCAATAGTTAAGGTTATAGCTGCAGGATGCTCCTATGTCTGTGTGAATTCTGGATGCATATTGTCTCTGAGAAAGATTTATTTTCCAATATGCACATTTTTTTAACCGTGGGATATTTTCAGATCATATGAGTTCTCACCTCCTTGTCACATTTCTGTTCCACTTGTAATTTAAATAGGGGCAGAGATAGTTCTATGCCAGTACTATGTGTTCCTTCAGAGATTCCACCTCCACATCTGTTGTTCTGCATAAATCTATCTGCTAAATTATTGGCTGCAGTTCAACAGAGTCTATACATTTCCCCAATTAAACTATCAGTTAACAATTCCCAATTGGTGACCTTAACGTGCCTTGTGGATAAAAAGCTCCAAAACATTTTCTGATCTGAGAAAAATGAGGGGAGCAGGAGGGTGTGTGTACCCACATGAAACACTATTAATAATCTTCCAGCTATGAGTAACCGTACATTTGCAGACCACGGTGAACATATGAGCCTGTTAAAAATATACAGTTTTTACATATAACTAGAGCAAGTTTCTGTATGCTAATGCACCAGCAATTAGTTGACATTCACAATTAATTCTCCTTTCTCTGTCACCTAGTTAGCATTGAGTGAGGTTGGTGTGTACTTGAATTCTCATGTGATTCTTGATTGCATTGTAGAACATGATCAAAAGGCTCTGTTTGAATGTGAATGATTGTGTTGCTTGCTGTACTTGATGGCAATTTACTTAAATCTGATACTCTGCAGGAGAACTTGTTCAAAGTAAAGTCACAACCAGCAGTTTATTGTTTCCATACACACTATTTCGGAATATTGCCTTTTGAAAACCTTAAAGAAAACAGCAAGAAGACAATGCCAAGAGGAAAAATTAAAGAAATGATATAACCATAATCTTCATTATCAGTGTGGGGTAAAATGTATAAGCCTTAAATTAATAATGTGAATTCCTAAAGCCTAATAATGAGCAGCCTCCTTCTTTGAGAAAGCACAGAGTTTATGTCTTTGATAGAAAATGTATTTGATAACATAAATTCTTCCAGCCTGGATACATTCCATGCACCAATCTCAACTGATCTCAGCAACTAAATCCTCTCACACCTGGTGACTTCTTTGAAGACTTGCAGTCTGCAGACACAAACCTGGGAGTTATTGTCAAACACCTGGAAAATTTACACTATTATGGTAATGAAGCTTCATGCAAATTTATTGTCACAGTCAGATAAGTGGCTGAAGATATACTACAGAAGATAAATGTTGTAAAATACTGAGGTTTTGTTTACTAATTGTCAGCTCTACTGTTTCTCCCAAACTTTTCACTTCATTAACAGAATCATCTTTCACTGCAAATGAAGTCACAGGCAGAATATTAGTTATAATATTCTACTGGTCTAGACTGTGTTTGCGGCAAAACATTTTCCCCTGACTTAATTCTTATAGGCCTAGATAGATATATATGTCATTTAACAGCTTCTGCTGGCCCTAATAATGAAGACAGTGAGTTTCAGTTCACAGCGATGTTTCCTTTGTTATAGGCATATTTCTTAAAAGAATCTTTCTATCTAGTTGAGACTTTACTCCCCTCTAGCAGTACACTAAAGATGGTTAAAGTTCTGCACCTGTTCGAGACTTCCAAAACCATCTCACCGTCTTTAGATGAACCCATCCAGCTCATCTGAACCACCCAGTGAACTGGTGGTTTTAATCGTGAAAAAGGGAATAAAAGCAGCCCTCTTATTATCAGGTCCAGACAAGCTCTTTCTCTGAAACATCTGTCTCAAGTACTCCATGGTGGTTCCCAAATTGGTTGTTTTCCTCTGGCTGACTGGCAAAGAAAGGAGATGCAAGGCACTGCTTTGTTTCTGCCTTTCTCCTCTCTTTGTTGGTAGAGAAGAAAAGCTGATATATGTAGCAGGACACGACTGTGCTTCACCCTGCTCTAAATATAAAGTAGATTGAGCAAGGTAGTGTTTCTTCAGCACAAGAAGAGGAGCACAGACCACATACTCCTTCCCTTGTGGCTCAGCTCCTGAGGCAGAACAATGCTGTGAAAAGTCTTGCTCAATTGCTCTGACAGGTTTAAACTATCAGAAAGAAAAAGTCTTTCCCAGGGGAAATTAGAAGAATAAATAAGAATTAAGGATGAAACTGTCATTTATTACCATTTTGGACAGCTAAACAATAAGAACACGAGTAAAGCCCTCTTGGGTCAGCACTCTTTTGATGTCAGAGACAACAAAACTGTGAGTCTGGCGTATAAATGTCTTGTACATCTTCAGCATCTACAGGTGTTATTAGAGATCTTAGAGGTAGACCACTCATTAGGTTTCTGTTTACTAACACATTGTCCATGAGTTTGTCTAATTCTTTTGAAACTACCAATACTGTCTGCTTCCACAGCTTCCTGTGTCAGCAAACTCCACAATGTAAGTTAGCCTGTAGTGACAAAAATCTTTTATGAAGCTGACAATTTCTCAAGTGAGAAGGGACCTTGAGCTTTTCCCCTCCTTTTTAACGATATTCATCTGTCCTGTTAGAAATCTAACGATATGCCAAAAGATATCACCTGGTCAGGTGCTTCTTGGTGACTGATAGTGGTGTTCAGCTGGTAAGAAAAGACAAGGCAATAACATGAGCACCCAGGCAACCAAGATTTGTCTCCCACTGCCCTCACTGGAGACACCTACACCCTATGAGATAAATTAAGGTTGGAGTATCAGATCAGAGTTTCAGCTTAAAGTCTCAATTTCCTGGCTTTTTGTGGGTTTTAGTCAGACCCTTAATGTTACTTTAATGTAGGGGGTTTCTTGTGGTTTAATTTTTCTAAAGTCTGTAAATTATTTCCAGCATATGTAAAAAAGACAAATTTCTCCTGTGGTTAGTGACCACAAAGCAAAACAAGAAACAGAAATACTCAAGAGTAGCATTCTTGAGAGGAGGTTATAGAGCTTTAAACCTCCCTTTTGATGTTATGTGCAGAGAAACAAAGCTCAGTACAAGGCTGATGACTAATTCCTTTACAAAGCATAACAGCAAATAAACAGAACCTGTATCCACCATCTCTGCAGATCAGTACTAAATGCTTTTTGTCTGTTGTGTTAGCAAACATTTTGAAACAATGTCCCACTCTCTTAGATTCATCCCCTAAAAATTTACTGCTGAACAATAAATGTATCCCAGCTTGTGAGGAGAGGTCCCAAACAGCCAAGCAATGAAGAGAATATTGCACCAAATAATGGTTTATTTCCATTAGTGAATGATTATTCTTCCTTAACCTTTTCCACAGAAGGGAAAGAGAGGTGAGCTGATGTCTGAAATTGAAGTAGAATTGTTAGTAAAGTTGATGGAGAGAAACTGAAGAGAAACTGACATTTTCAGATAAAATCCATAAAGCTTAGGAAATCACAATCTGTGTTGCTGGATAATAGCTAGATCCATGACCCCAGGCCAGCCTCCTCTGTTTTGACTGCAAGGCTTAAAGGCACTGGTTATAGATCTTGTGGGAGAGATAACCACACAGGCATTAGGAGTCCTGGGCCTGTGGAGTCCCTGCTCTAGCAGTGGTGTGCCCCTGATGCCCACTGTGCCCCCCACACAAAGCCAGTGGGTCATTTCCCTGCAGATCCCCTAGGCCTGGCTGGCTGACTTGGGGCAGGTGGCCTGGGCAAACCTCCTGCCCGTGTCTCTAAGCCTGGCTTGTGCAATGGAAATAAACTACCATTGAGTCACCATAGCCTCAGGGAGAAGCTGGGAACAGCAAAGTTTCTGTTTACTTGTGAACATGTGGGTAAAAAGATGAAGTGTTGAGAAAACAGGATTTTTTTTCAATAAGTAAGATCTTTTGACAGCACTGACAGTCAGATATACTGGGGATTGCTCATATTAGCTTTTCTCTCAGCGCCATTTAAAAACTCTGATTGCATCACTGACAGGATGAATCCATGAATGCTGAGAGTGCTGGCAGACACATCCCGAGGCCACTGACAATCATCTTTGAAAGGTCATGGAGATCAAGAGAGGTGCCTGAGGACTGGAAGAAATCAACTATCACCCCAGTCTTCAGAAAGGGCAAGAAGGAGAACCTAGGGAGCAACTATCCAGACAGCCCCAGCTCCATCCCTGGGAAGGTGAAGGAGCACCTCATTCTGGAGGACATCTCTATCCACATGGATGACATGAAGGTGGTCAGGATAGTCAGCATGAACTCACTAAAGGTAAAACCATGCTTGCCCAAATTGATTGTCCTCTACAATAAAAAAACTGCCTGGACAGATTAAGGGGAGAGCAGAGGACATTGTCTAGCTCGATTTCAGCAAGGCTTTTGACACTGCCACTCACAACATTCTCATAGGGAGTGTGGACTGGTAAGTGGACAGTGATGTGGCTTGAGAACTGGCTGAATGGCAGATCCCAGACAGTTTTAATCAGTAGTACAGGGTCTGGCTGGAGGCCTGTCCCTGATAGTGTTCCCCAGGGCTCAATCCTGGGCACAGTATTGCTGAACTTTTTCATCAATAGCTTGGATGAAGGGGTTGATGTGACTCCTCAGCAAGGTTGCTGATGACACAAACTGCAGGAGCGGAAATTAATTTGCTTGTCTTCCTTTTTTCAATGTATTTTCAATGTAGTTTCTGGGGTAGCGTGGGAGGGAATGCTAGTTCAATGACATCATCAGGAGCAGCTTTGCAGGCTACTCACTCCAGAAATGTTATCATAAATTAAAGGAGATGTGAGAATGGAGGAAAGTATTGGTTGCACTGTTCTCCCATGCATTCAGCTGGAGCTGAATGAAATAAAGATGTGCTGTGTATTAGAAGATGAAGAAAGTTACCCCTTGCCTTGAGATTGTGATTCTCTTCTCAATACAGCTATTCTTGGCCCTAACACTGACAATGACAAGAAGAGGTTTAAAACAGAAAAATGTGGCTGCAGTCTCAAATAAACATCAGGTCATATCTCTCAGCTACAGCATTTGTGAGGGGTGTTCTTCTGTTAATATAGCTGGGAAATCTACAGTCTGACTGGAAAAGGCAAACACTGTATTTGATGACGATGCAAAATGTCCAGGCTAGAAAGTTACTTAGATGTCATTTCAATTAATTATTCAAGATTTTCCAAGAGAAACTGCTAAATTGATTAAAATTAACAGTTAATTTAAAGTTAATTTCATGGACAATTAGCTCCAATATTGCTAACTAACCATCCATATTCTTTTGCTGGAAAAAAGTTAAAAAGGTCACAGTCTCTCTTGCTACATCATGGTTTGGAAAAATTATTCATGCCATGCTATGACAGGAAGACATTATTACTGACAATGTGTGGTACGAAACTGACTCAGCGAATCACATTCTGCTTTGTGAATCCCTTGTTTTCTGTTACATTGGAATTCTGTTCTTTGACAAAAGCCTACCATTCCTTGCAGATATTAATACTTCTCTTCTTAAACAAGAATTACTACTGGCAGCTGTGGGATCCCAGCTCAGAGTAACTTCTTACTTCAGTAACAGCTCCATTGGCTTTGGTGGGACTGTTTAGAGTGAAATGCTACTCAAAGTGAGTGAAACAACCAATGCTTGACTCAGTAAATGTAGCATTCAGCTTGAGTGGTCCCATAAAAATCTATGGATAGAAGTCCATACTTCCTTGCAAGCATTAGATTATATTTAATTTACAAGTAATACAAATTAAGGTAACCTTAATAGAGTCTTAAAAGACTGAAATAGCTTTTACTTTGTCTTGAGAGAAAGTATATAATTAAATATTGCAGATTTTAAGGCAACATGTTTTCTATTGCTTATATAATATTAATATAGAGGTATTCAGTTTACATAATATCTGTATAATGATTGGAAATAAAAGGCAAATATTCAGAACAGCAATCACACTCTTCTTCCTGGTTTAAATCATGTTCATGCATTACACCAGTGGGATTATAACCAATAGTGTAAATGTATATATATTTCATAGACATAATTATACGTAGTTAAATAGCAGGGAATATATAATATTAGATATTGAGTTAAGGAACAGAACACATTGTACTTAGGTAACATCTTCCATTTGACATGCTCAGATATTTAGAGATTAATGAAGTAAGTCCTCCTGTAAGGTGGGCAAGTATTATTAATTTCCAAGAACTTTCTTGTATTCTGCAGGAAGTACAGAACTTTGAAAAACCTTTTTTTCCTGACTGATGTCACTGTTTTCTCTGTCATTATGGGGCACAAAACATAAATAACCTTATATAAATAGTATACACTGGCATTCACCTGGCATGTCTAGAGTACTTACTGATGTGCATGAATAAGGTAAAAAGTCAAAAATTAATAAAAATAAATCCTTTGCACTACATCTTGCCATTAATTTGAGGTGGAGGAAAGGAAGGGATTAATAAAGCATGGGAAAAAAAAACTACAGAAAAAGAAGGAGTTCATTGTTTTAACCTAAGAGACTGACAAATCTCTTATAAACCCAAAATTTTCTAGTTGCCCTGCCTCCAGCTGCGTGAGTGTTTGTAGAACAGAAAGCTGATAACCAAATAGTAACCAGGCAGTAGTCAATGTCTTTTCCAGATAGACATCACTGTTCAAACACCTGCTATTCAGGGCCTGTGAATATTAAAGGGAGGTGGTATATTTGGACCAAAACAACAACAAACAAACAAAAAAACCAAAACAAACCAAAACCACCTTTATTTTTTACCCTCATTTGACCTAAATCTAGCTCTGATCCAGAATTGGGGCTTTTTTAGAACTTTGATTAATGAGCTGTTCTGCGTTGAGTTTAAAGAAAAAGGGAAAACAAGGAGAAGAGATTTGTTTCACATATAAAGGCAGGAATAAATCTTTCTGAAGAAAACTGACTGGTGATCAAAGAGATGGTGAGATCAACAAAGGAAATGAACAAAAGTTGAGTATTTGAATATAGGACTGCATTTGGGTTAGATAAACACACAGGGTGTAAATTAAATGTATATTGGTTTAGGTACCTTATACAGTTGTAGATACCTTATATAATTATCCTCCTTAATTAAAATAATGAAAGTGCCAACATGAATGTGTGTTTTATTTCAGTAGAATCTGATATATAACACCTGAAACAGTGATGTCATGTTTAAAACTGTCCCTGCCTAGGTCTAGATTGAAGTCAAGTCTTGCTAGGCGTTGAGTGTGACAATAATAGAAAGGCCTTCTCAGGGCGTTCCATTTTACTCTTCTACCTGTGTCAGATTGAATTTCCCTTTATCTAAGAGCTAGTTTGGGATATGCTAAAATAACACAGGGGTAGCCTGGATCATTGCCCCAAGAACTGAATTGAAGGACTCCCACAGAGTTGATCCTGCTAGATAAGGCCATATAAGGAGTGTTCCTCTGCGTGGCAATTGCACGTGGCAATCCAATTGCCAATGATTGATATAGTGAAGCTATCTTTATCTTTAAAATTGGAGATCTCCCTTCTGTTTCTTCAGAAAAATATTTGGGATTTTTTTTCTCTTTTCCCATAGCTGCATATTCAAGTTGAGATAACTCATTTCAGATAACAAGAAACTTATCAATACAAATATTTTCTTTCTTGTTTGTAATGAAAAAAAAAAAAAAGGAAAGTAAATAAATGTTTTTCCCTGCATATGACTCTTCATCGTTATCACCACTGCATATCGTCTTTATCACCACTCTATCATTATGTGATATGCAGGTAATAATCTCCTTGATCACCAACCTATTAAATGCTAATTTTAGAAACTATTAATTAATTAGAATTAATTGCAATTTCAAGGACATATGCTGCCTTTTGGTGGGAGCAATGTCTTGAACCAGGAAATATGAAAGTATGTCGTTGAGCTTTTTCCCAATGCCGAGATATAGTAACATGTTATTAGTGTTGTAAGTGCCCCCATATGCTTCAGAAATAATTAAATTTTTAGTGACTTTTTGGCCTGGCTCCTAAAGATGAATATCCTTCAGATGCTAAACATTTGATATGTTTGAAGTTTGAGGAAGCTTCTTTTCACTCCATGGAAAATATGGATGTAGCAGGACTAAGGCAATCCTAGTCTCTTGATATGCACGGCCAACAAAGGACAGGAGAGAGAGGCAAGATTCTTTGAAAGAGCTGCCAGTCTTACATATATCAACTTTTCTGTAGAAGTTCTGATTAGGATTCAAAGAAAGAGGGCCAGTTCTGCACCAAAAAAAAAAAAAAAAAAAATTAATTTATTCTGTTATCATCCGGAGGGAGCAGTTACACTTGTAAATTGAAATAATGTAGATGCAAGCAGAGGGATCTATTTTCCTCTCCTCATTAATCTCATTAAGATAGGCAAAAAGTATTATCTGAGAATTTTCAGATAAATGTTGACAACTATGCACCAGACACAGCTAATTCTGTATAGAGGAAAAATTCTTAAAAGTAAGTTCGTTCTTTCTTTCTTTCTTTCTCTCTCTCTTTCTCTCTCTCTCTCTCTCTTTCTCTCTCTCTCTCTCTCTTTCTCTCTCTCTCTCTCTCTTTCTCTCTCTCTCTCTCTCTTTCTCTCTCTCTCTCTCTCTTTCTCTCTCTCTCTCTCTCTTTCTCTCTTTCTTTCTTTCTTTCTTTTCCTTCCTTCCTTCCTTCCTCTCACTTCCTCTCACTTCCTCTCTTTCTCTTATTGTTTTTATTCCGTACAGCATAACTTGATCACAGCAATGAAGAATATTTTTTAAATCAGCCTTATTAGATGATATTGACATTCCATAGAGGAAGAGAGCAGATGACAGCTGTTGTTGCAATGCTAACTCTAACATGATGATAGTTCTTTCCCCATCTAGTCCTAGCCAAGATCAATGTTAATTTCTTTTACTGTTGCATTTAGTTTGAGAGGAGGGGCTATTTCAGTTTCAGATGGAAAACTGTCTCTTAGTGAGATCAAACATCTGAGTCCACCTGCCAAGAAACGCAGGAAAGAAGTCAACACACAGTGAATTTTGATCTATTTTTGTTTTTATTTCCTGCTGTTCATGAGAACCAGGAATGCAGATCAGACTCCACCGTCTGTTGAGAAGCATGCGTTTGCAAGGTTTCTGCTACTTTTTGGAGAACACCCATTCCCTTGCAGCTTTTGGCCAAACCTTTTGTTCTCTACCAGCCTTGGGTAATTTATCTGTGACTCATCTCTGGCAAGGGAATCCCAGGCTTGTTGGAGTAGCCTGGGAGAGTTCAAGGTGATTTATGGACTCTGGAAATTAATGCCTCCTGCTTTCCTGTCTCAAATTCTCACTCCATATTTGTCCTCTGTTCAGAGAAATCTCTGAAAAGCCTTGTAGCTTCAGAGTCTCTTGATGATTCAGCTGGTCAAACGACAAACAGGGTAGAGAAGGGTTTGCAAGCTGGCTGAAGTGCAAATTAAGGCAATCTGAAGGAACCATGCAGTGAGAGAAAATGTGACCTGCACCCCTCTGGAGGGATAGGACAGGTTCAATGTTGCAAATCAGTGGATAGCCTGGATGCTGGAAGGAGACTGTAGAAACCATTCGAACCACTGGCAAATCTCATAAGAAAGGTTCCTTACTGGGCTTGCCTGCCACCTTATTACCCCAGAGCAGCTGTTTTAAAGAGCAGGCATAAATTCACCCTGGCTATTGCAAGCACGTTTTCTCCAAGGTGAAAGGTTTGGCATCTGGAAGTGTCAGAAAAGAGCCTCTTGCCATAAATCACACCACAAAGCACTCAAATTTGACAAGTGCCTTGAGAACACTTATATGTTCACGCCTAAATTCCACTATCAGAGAGCAGCCCTTCAGGCTATAAACTCCTATGATACACCACATCTGACATAGGAAGATGCTCTAGTGGGGACTTGAATGGCAGTAGTGTCCTTGACACCTGAGGACTGCTCACCGACGAGGGCTGGCACACACAGGGCTGCAGGAATTCCCTGGCTCCTGTGCTCTGCTTCAAGAATGAAGAGGTTTTGCCTTCACTCAGATGCAAAATCCTTTTCCCTTCTCCATTTCCCACTCCATCTCTCCCTTTCACTGCCCAGGTCCTAGCACTAGAGCCAACTGAAAGCAGAGCCAGGAGCTCGTGGGTATGAGCTTTCAACTTTGCACTCAGGGCTGTCCAGGGCTGAGAACAGCACAGACAATCAGACACCTCATGCTTAGCTCTTAAGGGTAAGGGGAATATTTTTTGTCACTATTTCCTCAGCATCTAATATGTTTTTCTCTAATCAGAAAAGAAAATACTGTGGCATCTCTGTTCCTGAGGTAGTCACCAATGGTCACGAACTCCTTCCATATATTTTTTTCTTACTGAAATGCTTCCATAAATAAACAAGCCTCCATAAAACAGCAGGAAAAATCCACTCCCACTGAGACTCCATGGAGGCAGTGTGAGAGGATGACAGTGTCTGAAAGGTGGGGATAAGAAGCTGCCCCCTGCTTGCTCACACAGACAGCTGCCTCTGCCCTGTTCACTTCTCCTGGTGATTTATGAAGCCCTTTGATCAGAATCGAGTTTTAATTGCCTGAACTGCAGAATCTGACACGTGCTTCATCAAGTCAAAAGCAGAGCCTCTTCCTGATGCCCTGCTCTTCTCTTCTTTTCCATGGATCCAAGCCCTGTAGGATTTTAGGAATCCACCCAGTCCCTAACCCCATCTATCAAATAACCATCTGCTCAAGAGTTGACAGAGGAAGAGGAAGGAAGGAAGGAAGGAAGGAAG
>WEKY01007659.1:68856-85386 GCA_013390045.1 Picathartes gymnocephalus
GCCGGGGGGGAGACCCGAGAAGCGGGCCGGGAGGGGGGGGGGGGCAGGGAGAAGAGGGGGGCACCTAACCCGCCAGCTCCCCCTTGATCGGCTGCTTCGCTGGCCTGCGAGAAGAAGGAGGAGGGAAGGAAGGAGGGAGGACCTCACTTTGGGGGGAGGGGGGATGGCATCAGGATCCAAGAGGAAAAAAATAAAAAGGCCAACCAGAAAAAAAAATCCCTCCCGATCCCTCCTTGGAGCCCCTTCGAGGTGTCTGGGATTGGGAGAAAGTTGAAGACTTGGAGGTTCTTATAGCTCCTGCTGGCGGAAAGTTTGGGGGCAGCAGTGTCATTGGCCTGACGTGGAGAGGAGGGACTTTTGCTGAGTTTTATAGGAAAGTTTCCGCTTCCCCCCCTCCACGCCCTCTCCCAATTATTTTTTTCAAGCCATTCACAAGTGATCTGGCTTCCCCACACGCACACACACATACATCCTTACCCCAACCTCTTTCTCGGTTTCCCTCTCTGTGGTTTCTCTCTCAAAATCCTTCGGTTCGCGCTCGGCTTTGGGGTGGTGCTGAGGGGCCGGGCCGGGAGGTTATGGGGGTGCCCGGCACCCCGTGTGCTGCTGCGGAGGGGTCAGCGGGCCGCTTAGTGCCTGTGCTGAGGGCAGCCGCCCCGAGAGGCCGGGGGAAGCCCGCACCTCTCGGGCTCTCCTCGCCGCAGCGGGCACGGCTTGTAGCGAAAAGAAGCAAAGGGAAATTACCCGCGGGTCAGCATCCAGGCACATCCTAATTTTGGCCCGCTTAGCACACGCCGCGCTCGAATCACTGAGCACCCCCGGGGTCTGACTTGCCGAGGCAGTCGCACATTTCTGGGCTGGGGAGGGGTGGTGGCACAGCCTCGTCCTGTCAGGCTGGAGGACTGCGCTCGGAGAAAGCCATCTTCAGAGGTGGAAGGAGGGGGGAAACCAAGCATTGGCTTCGTACATGCATAAGCACCGATCCTTGAGCTCGTCTTGAGGGAAACCCGGGAGGATCCGCGTCTCCAACCTGGCGCACCGGGAGACGGGAGGGTGTACAGAACCTCTTTGCCCACACTCCGTGTGCGCTGACCACTCACTTCAGTCCGTCCTTCCACTAGGCGCCCGAGTGTGGCACTTTCTGGGAAAAGACATTATTTATTTTAATTTCTCTTCTGTGTTTGCAGCCAAAGCTATTTCTTCCCATCCCCCGCTTTTGTGCCTCCTTCCCCGCTCGCTGGCAGCACAGAGCAGGTGGTGTGTCTTTTTAACAACAGCTCAGATTCAAACGGGGAACGCCTGGGAGGGAAAGCTAGAAATTGCCATCCACCAGTAAACGGGGCGAAGCTCTCCCTGCCCCCTGCGTGGGGACCGCGCTCCTCCGCTGCCGGCCTGGCAGCCACCGCCTGGACGGGCACGGCCGGGTGCGGGGCGGAGCGGGCAACGCCGGCAAGGCAGTGGCTCCCTGGCTTGTTGGAGGTGTGAGGGCGGACAGGGAGAACGGAACAGCAGAGGAGCGATAAATCCCAGGCATGAAATAAGGCTTCTGGAAGAGCGCTGTCATCCTCTCCAGGGAACAGAGTAGTCTCTCCCCTCTGCCTGAGGACTGACTCCCTTTCCTCTGGGCAGAGGCGTCTCATCCCGGGAGCTGCCAGGGGCCGGGACCCTGCTCAGCCGCCGCCGAGGGGCAGCCAACCTGCCACGGCCGCTGGCCCCGGCCCCACCGCAGCACCCGTCGGGCACCCCCGACGCCGGAGCTGTCCCGGCGCTTCTCCCTTCGCTGCCCTTCTCGGCGAGCTCTCCTTCTCGGGTCTTCCATCCCGGGGTGCGAGCACATAGCAATCTACCCTAAAATTTCTCTTTCGGGAAACAGCTGGAAACAGGACCGGAGAGGAAACAGGGACCGTCTTAGGCGGCAAAGGAAGGCACGCCGGCACACAGACCCACAGTCAGCCTGCACAGCTTTCCCGGCTCTCGACTTGTTCCTGCTGTGTCTTCTGCCACCACAGGCCTCTTCACTCAGCTTAACACCGTAGCATGTCCGCAGAGCTTCAGGGGTTCCCTTGTATTGGCAGCAGCTGCCGATCCCAAGGTAAGATGAGCTGGCACTCCTTTCACCTTCCTCTCACCAATAATGTCGTCTGTACCAAGAGCCTCACTGATCCTCTGGGGTGTTGAGCAGTGTCACAGAGAAGAAATGTTGGAAACAGTAGTGATGAGCATCTGTAGGTGGCTCTAGGGGCCTGCCTTCCTTCCTTCCTTCCTTCCTTCCTTCCTTCCTTCCTTCCTTCCTTCCTTCCTTCNCAAACCTGGGTTCCTATTACCTTGTTTGAAACAGGATACTGCCTGAAATTAGGGAGGGGCAGCGCCTCCTGAGCTGATTTGGTGGGATGCACGACTTGTCTGGGTCACCTGAACTTTGAATGGGATGCAGAACACCACCTGCTTGTCATGGGGCAGGAGCAGGGCATGTAGAGAAGGGTGTATGGAGGACTGAAGGGCAGGTGGAGAAGTAGAATTACATGGTTTGCAACAATAGAAAACATGGAGAAATGTAGGGAGGGAGCTGAGGAGAGAGGAGTAGTTGACCATAGCGGATGGCTGGGCTTAGTGTCAGCTACTCTTTATGTAAACTGCAGCAAAAGCCACCACAGTGTTTTGCAGGACTCATGTGACATTCACACTGCTGTATGAACCAGGACTGCATGCCCCCCCCACCACCCCCGGTCCCCACCCCCATCATTTTCATTTTGGCTTTTGTTTTATCTCTGACTCACAAATTATGGGCTCAGGAGCAGAGGCAGCTGAGCCCACGAAGTTACTGTCAAGACCCACACAGGAGTGCAGGGGCCAGATGAGCTGTGGTGGCAACAATCTGTCCCGTGCTGGCTGTGGGAGCCTGCCTGGATCCCCCTGGCCTGCTGGCAGGCATCAACCCTGCCTAGTGCTGGGGTGTGTGGAGCTGTGTTGGGAGGAGGGTGTGTGTATCAGAGACTCATGTCTGGGGGTCTGTGTGAGAGAGAAAGGCATACTGGTGTATTTAAGTGTGAGGATGTGTTTGTGTGTGCATGCATGCACTGTTGATCTTTTGCAGTGTGAATACTTACATAATGTATCAGGAGGGAAGGGGAGTGAAATCTGTGCAAAGATAAAAGAAAATCAATTAAATTCTGCTTTATGTTGAAATCTACAGTTCTAATGGGGATTCAGGTGGACCCTTTGCATTTCACACTAAAATAATAATTGTATTTTAGTTATGCAGTGTTAAATCATCTGTTTTGAACCTCCACTGTGCCACTAAGGTAGTCCTGCAGACCACTTTAGAGCATGGGTTAAAGGATGCCACGTCCTGTTTTGCTCTACGAATACACACGGCTTGGGTAAGAACTCTCCCGGCTTCTTGGGCAGAATTTCAACCCCGTTTCATTCTTTGGTAGTAGCAAGCAAAGCTCAAACAGATCCAGGGCCTTTCTAGAGATATTTCGAGGTCCATTCCTGCAAGCTTCCCTGGACCTCAGCTCAGGAAAATATGTGTTGTGGGATGGACTCTGACATGGAACACTGGCAGGACCCAGAGCCCTCCAGCATTTTGTCACCTGTGCTGTAAGCTGTAACACTGGTAAAGCAGCCATCTAGATTACAGTTATGCCTGTGAACACAGAGCTAAATAAATGACAAACTCCTGGGAGGAAGAAGGTCTGTAGTGATCATTGTGGTCATGGCTGATCATAGGGAAATAGCTGTAAAGGATCCCCCCAGCTTTATGCCAGCCCTTCTGTAGGCACCCCTTAACTGCTGAGAGACTCACGGGATGGGACAAGCAGTATCTGCCTTAGCCAGGAAGAAACATCACAGCTTTTGAGGGGAGTAGGTCAAAAGGTTGATTCTTTCCTTGATTTGTAAGAATGAATGAAAAGCCCGATTTTGTCTGCCTGTTTATAAATCAATGCAGAAGTTTAAGAACTAATGTGCTCAAGATCTGGAGGTTGCAACTACCATATTGCCCATCATCAATGTGTTATACACGTTGTGCATACACACAAATTACAGTTGGATTGCAATAAGGCTGTTCTGTATTCCCCACAGAGCAAGCACATACACATGTAATTTAGCTCACAAAGGCTGTTCACTGTGGTCAAACTCTCACTGCTGGTGATTTCTTGAAGTATTAAGCAATGAGTTACATACATGCTCACCGAGAGACAGCCTGCCTGTGTGTTTCGGATGCTGAAGCCTTCAGTCAGGTGTTTCCTCAGAAGTTTTATATTTATGTTGCAAAGACCACTGAAATCAATTGATGTTTCCCTACTAGTTTCTGTGGCCAGGTATTTTAACTCCTATGGATTCTCGGTGAAAGCCTGGTCAGGACTATATCCTTTCAAAAGGGACGAGAGAGCACCTAGCAACTTTCCCCACTGGCGTTTATGCTGTAATTTTCACTGTGTAGAAAGCAGACCGGGAAACAGGGTGAGAACACTCACTGTGCCCTGGTGACACTCACTCTGCTCGGCAAGAGCAAATGGGCAGAACGAATATATAAAGGGTATGAGAGCAGGACCCGTTTCTCGTCTTCTTTCGCCTCATTTTTCCTTCCAGTCACCGCGGCGGCTCATACAACCAAGGACGCGGAAAAGCTGACAAGCATCTCCCGTCGTTCGTGCTCCCTACCTGGGCCCGGCGTGGGTGGGCGCGGTGTGGCTCGGCTCCGCCGGCGGGGCTGGGGCTGTGGGGCAGCTCTGCGGGGCCGGGCCGGGCTGTGCGGCCGGCGGCCACCGGAGGGCACGATTCGCCGTCGGCCCCGCTGCGGCTCCCAGGTGAGTCGCTCCCGCCTGGACCGGAGCCAGCCGGGCACCCGCCGTGCTCCTGCGGCAGCCCGAGCCCCGTCAGGCTGGGTCACCCGAGCTTCGGGGCCGTGAGGTGCTGCCCGCCCGCTCCCGGCTCTGTTCGCTCGTGTTTCAGCGGGCCCCGAGTGGTTTTTCCGGCTGAGGTGGCCCCATGCGGCCGCAGCGCCGCTGCCCACCCCGGGGGCGGCCGGGCCGGGTCCTGGAGAGGGATCCGGCACACGGCTCCCCCGCGGGCATACGGACACTTCCCACGGGGGTGCTTCCAGCTGCCGGCGCTTTGACACTCTCTTCGTGCGGAAGCTCTGGAAAACAGATGGATAACGCGGAGTTTCTCTAACGAGTCAGTTTCACTGTCGAAAGTACTACAATTTTTTTTTTTTTTTAATTTTTAAGATCGTCATGTGGCCGTTCATGTAAAAGTCCTAGCAGCTTACTAGGATGGATGTGACCGCGTTGCTTCCAGTGTTCCCAGTGCGCGGGCGATCCTGCCGCCCATCCTTCCCGCCTCTGGGCCGGCGGCAGGGAGCGCTGCGCCCCCCGCGTACCGGCCCTCGGCATCTCCTGCATCCATCCTCTCTTCCCAGCTCCCGATTCCGTGCAAGGCCGAAAAATAGCTGTATTCTATTGGCAAACACAGGAGACAGGTCTCCCAATAAATTAAGATCTGGAATTATTTGCAACACGGGTTTTTATATAAAATCTTTTATTCAGCTCCAGAAATAATTCTTGGCAGTGGATGGGGCTGTTTAAGCAGATCCTAAGCACCTCGGTGGAAGCCTGAGTGGTATCCTCTCATGTATCCTAGACAAGACCAGTCCTTCCCATCACAAGAGATCAACATATCTAATGCTGTGGTGGAGCTCTGCCCCTAATTATGGCTCTGGGTCTTGTTTATGTGGTTTGACATCTAAATCTGAAAAGACTGCTTAGTAAAACAACCTTATCTGCACTCCAGTGGATAATAGTTATTTTTATTAATAATGGAGCTTATTGGCTATCTCAGCTCCTTTGATTTTTTTTCTTTTCCATCTCCTCCATCTTTCCTGAGCTATACAAATATATTTTTTTCTTCTATTCTTCCTGCTCCCACGCATTACTCAAATCTGTATATTCACTCGCTCAGTATACTTCGCCCATGGAAACTCCATTAAACTTCAGGCCCTTTTAGCCACAAATTCTGCTTTTTTTTTTTCCAAGGTGGGAAGGTGAGGGAGGGTGCACTTCCAACATGGGTGATGGATAAAGCACTCCATAAAGCCTTCTTCTTGTGGGTGGACTCAAATTCCCTACAGCTCAAGCAATTAGAATCAGAGCTGTAGAGCCAGAATTTCAGCATGGAAGTGGGATTTTACCCTGTTAGCCATGTCTGCAACCCTGGGAAAATCTGCACCTGTGCTTTCTACTATACATGGTCTCCTTCAGGCTTTCAGGTGCTCTTGTAATCTCACAGATGGAAATGAAAAAGAGGTCATGTGAGAAGCAACTGTAACTCATAATGAACGTAGATGTTCACTAAACAGGATAATAGGCTGGTTTTTTACATCTGAAGTGGGCAGCAAATTCTGGTGTGAGGGAAAGAGCGTGGAAGGTCATCCCAACATACACATATGCTTTCCTGGGCAAAAGAAAAGTTTTTTTTTTGATTGGTAGGCTGGTTGAATGCCAGGTCTCCAAGCTGGAACGCATCCATCTTCTCCTCCCTGCCCTAGACCACACAGGGGATGACTGTAGCCATGCAGAGGAGGTGAGCCTGGAGGGGAAAGGTTCACAGAAATGAACACCCATCTCATTCTTTCCACAATTACCTTACTTCTAAGGACACCTACTTAGAGCTAGAAAAACTTTTGAGGGAGCAGGGGTTTATTTCCATCTCTGTCAGGCTGTATTTCCTTTCAGAAAAGGCAGTCAGCATGGATCAAAGTTTACATATTCCTTTCAACATGTGGAGATTATAATTGTTTTGTGCTATGGGCTATCAGCTATGATGCCTAGAGATCTACTATCCATAATTACTCCTCATTTTATAGTCCCAGTCTCATTTTCCTTCCTTCAGAATATAGGGTGATGATTAGGTTACCTTGCTCACAAGGGACTGATCTGTCCCTAGGCCCACATCCTGGTTGTGTTTTCTGACCAAAGATCATATAGTAGGTCAACCATGAAGCTGATCTAGAGCACAAATCTCAGTTGCCAAATTCCAAAGGCAATTTTCCAGAGAGGTAGAAGTTTATTGATACATTAAAATAAATTAACACACATTCACTGTTCACGTATCTGTGTACATACTTGACTATTTATGAACTCCGACCTCCAAACAAACATCTATGCTTGTATTTATGCAAAATACTGTACTGCTTCTGCCTTGAAAAGTATCTATATCAAACATTCTCATGCCAAAATTTACTATCTGACCTTGCAGCACTAAAAATAGTCCATGTCAGAAGCAGAGAAATATTTGTTTCTCCTTTTAGAACATTTGTGCTTACATTCATTAAGGACTTGGTCCAAAATCCTTTGATGTCAAGGAGACTGTTTCAGTGGCCTTTGGATCAAGTCTTAAAAAGGGTCAATTAGACTTTTAATAAAATAAAAATTATAATGGATCCAGCCTAAGAGCATGTAAGTAAGGCTGCCTTTGGAGTAAAGCGTCACTCATTGTTCTCTAATATTTAGCTGAAGTTGTGGAATTTTTCATTATTAAAATAATAATCCTTTTCAAGAAGGTTATATTTAATTTTCAGTCTTCAAAACATCCACATTTTGCTGTGTAGTAGAAATGTTGATGCTGACCTAGTAAGTGCAAGGATGCTTTGAGCTCAGTAGGACATATATGGACTGGACCCTAAGCAGTAAGATATGGCCCATATTTTCAAAATCAGATCAGAGACCTAATCCCAAAATACTCTTCTGACTCTAAAATATGTTCAGGTTTATGTCTCACTTCCTATTTGAGCAATTTATGACATTTTTTAGTGTCTGATCTAAGGTAGGCTTTGTTTTTCACACTTTGCAAAAGGACTAAGGCAGCTCTTGGCAACAGCAGATGCAGTAATTAATTTGAAGGTAGAGGATGTGCAATGGAATATAGCAAGAGCTTTAATTCAAAACAGTGAAATTTATACCTTCAGTTGGTAATCCTTTTTACTGCAACAAGGTATAGTGTTCAGAGCATCCATTTTAATAGAAGGAAACCAGTATTAAAACAAGCTACAGCCTCACAGAGCTTACTGCACTGCTCCTTGTAATCACTGTATCAGAGGTTTGAGTAATTTGAATGACATATGTCTGCAGGAATTTTTGCTGAATCTGGATTATTTGACAGTAAAATGGTCATCATTCCTTCCAAACAGATAGAAGTTTGATCAATTGTATTTCAGTGGCTTACAGCCATATGGTATCTACAGTGACATTTATGATCTATTTTTGTTATCCCCAAATGGCCTTCAACCTAGCAGTTATCTGCCGACATGTTAAAGTTTTGGTCAGTGAAAATCCTTTAGTGTCTTGGAAAGATTCATGATGTTGTCTTTTGGCCAAAGTCCATTATGGGTAACTACAACTTTATCTACATTCAACGTATGTAATTGAGTGGCTGTGGTATGGCACACTGTCATTTGGCTTAATTTCAATCAACTAAGATAACTCTCTGTGTTTTCTTTCCTATAACACTGTGTCATGTTGCTGTAAAAAGTGAAACAGCTGCCACATTTTCCTTCTTGAGGATGCATCCCAGAATGGGCTGTTTCTTCCGAGAGGACAACATAGCCTCCAATTTGGCAGGTAAAATTTTTGCAACACCAAATCCTTCCATCTGTGGTTTCATGTTGTCAGTTCATTGCAGGAACTAATAGTCTGGTCTAGATGTCAAACTATCTGATTTGTTAGTGTAGCTGGCTGGTTAACTGTCTAAGTCTTACCATTTCCTCACAGAATTCTCTGTGGGTAGGAAATTTCATCCAAAAAGAAGAAAAATAACTATCTTTAAAGATTAGATGCACTGTTGGGAAATTAAATTCTTAATGCTAAATCAGATGTATGATAGGAAGCACTTCATAACTGCTCACATTAAGGGTAGGGGGCCAACCCAAAGGCATACTGACAGGAGGAAAAAAGGCAATACAGTCACTCAGCTATTACTGCAAGGAACAGCCCTTCACATTCCCACAGTCCTAATATATATCACATATACTATGCTATAAAGAGGTAGAAGATGCTTTTTCATTCCTTGTGGTTATGGGAATGGAAGGCATTGTATTTCTCCACACATATCCCTCCCAAACTGTTCATTGAGGAAAAAAGGATTTCTGCTGCTCCTTAAGTCATAGAAGTTAGCAAAATATTACATGACAAAAAGTTACCATTAAACGTTACTCAAAAGCATTTGAAAATGGCATGTGAAATCCATGCTGGAATAGGTGCTACTGTAAGGGCATCAAAATCGAAGGGAATGGATTAGCAGCTTCTCAGTAACACCAGTGGCACCACAAATGATGCAGATAAGCATCACCCCATTTGCAATACAGACACAGGAGAGCAGCACCATGCAGGCATTATAGTAGCATTGTACATGGAGTGGAAAGAAACCACACAAAATATAAGTTTGTGCTTTCCCTAGGTTTTCACTGAGAAACCTCCATGGTGTCACCTGCATTTCCACTGCAAGGCAATCATTACCAACCTCTGTGTAGACTTTCTGTCATTTGAAAATGTGTCACTGGATGTTTTAAGCAAAAGAAAATACTTTGGGCATAAAATCTTCTCTTTACATCTCTGAGGTCACACTGCATCTTTAGAGTGATATTTGGTGTTTATGTGCTATGGAAGTGATTCAGAAACCCTCACAATATTTCTAATGACCCATAACTTCACAAGAACTGTGTTTTGTAAGGGCAAGCAGGATTGAAGTAGATGTCATTAGAACTTTACCTTTGCTGTGTGCTCAGGTATCTATGATGTGTTTCCAGATTGAAGGCAAAAACCTCTGGTCTTATACAACGAAATTCTCTCCAGTCAAATATTTGGCATATGCACTGGAGCCTTCAGATAATTTGGCTAATGGTACACTTAAGGTTCATGTTTCTCTTACTCTCAAAAACAAGATGAGAAATTTATCTGGTTTTGTTTTGGTTTTGTTTTGGTTTGTTTGTTTGGGGTTTTTTGGGTTTGGTTTGGTTTATGTATTACAGGAGATATGCCTGCACATTTTAAACTTTTGAAATATGACAAATACTTTGTGTTCTCATTATAGCTTTGGTAGAACTTATTTCTCTCCAGGGCAAACCCCTTGCTATTAGCATCACAGAACTTCCTCAGTGTAATGTGGTTCGGTCCACAGGTATGGCAGTTGTGATCTGAGAGGGAATGATGAAATCATTCTTTGTCTGGATGTCTGAAACATATAACAGTGAGAGCTGCCTTAAGTTGCTGTCAACCCAACTACAGCTGGCAGAATAAAGCAATGAATAGGTGCATGTTTCCAAATTTAATACCCTAGGGCTGTTAAAGGTGTTTGCAGCTATAGAAGTTAAAGTCCATCTTACCAAGGATTGGTTTAGTAGTTTGAGAACAGTTATCAGTACTTCAGAGAAAGTTCCGTTTGCTCATGATTAAAATTTGGGTTCTGTACGTCAAGGAGGTGGCACCTGATGAGGGCCTAAACTGTCAGTTTAATCATATTTGGCAACATTCAAGACATCTGCAAAGAAAATTTAAACAGAGTCAGATGTAATATGAAATGAATTCCACGCGCCTTCATGTAAGGCAAAGAAAGATCTGAGATAGCCCTTCATTTTACAGTCTCTCAATCATCTTTTCCCTTTTTTTCTTCATTACTATTATTCATCATCCTACAACTTCTTTTGCATCTGGCAGTTTGCAGAGTCATGAGAGTCAATGGTGTTGCAGAGTTACAGCAGTAGTCTAGCATATAATTAAAAAATTATTAAAATAGATCAAAATATCTTTCTGCATATTCACTTAATGCTCTTTATATTTTGTATCATATATGATAATATTAACAACAAAAATGTGAACTACTTAAGATTGTAAGTACTCACGAATGTCCCTAGATGATGTTGCTGAGGCCTAAATATCTGATTCAGCTCGAAGTTATTTAGAAATAATTTTAAAGTTACTCCTGTACTCTGAAAATTTCCTGGCAACTCAATGACTTAGTTATGTACATTATTCTAAAAGACTTCATAGGAACTTCGATGGCCAAGACCAGGTCCAAGAGCACCTTGAAACATCTGAAACACTTCAGCATTTGGATAATTACATACTTTTGGGGCCAACCCACATTTCTCTTTGGAAAATGTTTCCCCTGCATGGCTGCAGACAACAGATGGATCATATGATCTCTGCATTTGGAAAGATGGCATAATTCTGGCAGACTGTCAGTTAAGTGAAAGAGGCTGATTTCAGATCCTCATTAAGAAAATATACAACCACACGGAGTGGACTGAATGGCAGAAAGTGATCGCTGGCGCCAGCTTTAATAGAAAATATAGCACACTTGCAACATGAAATCTGCTGAGCTGCGGCTAGATCTAGCTCTATCAGGTTTTACATTCTTTTCCCAAATAAATATGTTCTAAAGGAGATGTTCTTTGCAGTATAAATGCCTTCTGTTTGTCAGGAGGGAGGAGAGCAGAGCAGTGGAGGGTTAAAAGGCAAATTCAAAGAGCCACCAGGTCTAGGGTTGTAGCAGGGTGCCAACAGTTTTTTGAGTCTTCCCTTACACTTGCAAAAGTTTTTGTTTATTGAAACATTTCTTCATATTTCTAGTCTCTTGGTATATTTTTTAGGGTGCAGATGGCACTTTACCCAGAAACACCCCTTGGAGAGAGCATGGCCCCTTCCCACTGCAGGGCTTTGGGAGCAAGGTCCAGTGCCTTCTCTACACACATTTCCACATGGAAGCCCCTAAGAGCTTGAGTAGGAAACCCAGGGCACTGTAAAGTGTAATATATTTTCTCAGCAACACTGGATATGAGCAATAATTTCACTGTAATCATTACTCACAGATGAAGAGAAAAGGGTTCCTTACCAAAATAACAGCTATAGCTTCAGGTCACAACTGTTGTTTCAACAATGACATCAGGATCTTTATGTGATATCTCATCTTGGCCACACAAAATAATGGATAATCATAAATCATTGGTTGTTTTGAAAATCTTTACTAAACTACCTTTTAGCGAGATCAGAGACAACATCTATCCGACATGAACCTGAAAAGTTCAAGCCGTAATGGTGGTTGCTGTGGTGTATCTATTCCTGTATCCTTTGTTCTATAGCCACCACTCTTCCCTCTGATAACTGTAAGTTTCAAAAGTTAGAATCACTGACAAGGTTAAAGACTGCATGGTAAGTAAACAATGCTAGAAATAAAAAGAAATGTTGACATCTGAATTAACTTCTTCTCTCAGTGCATGTGTTTATGTTGAAGACTCTCCATTCACAGATTTCCTCTTCGTTGTATAGAAAATCATAAAATGTACTACTTGTCCTTACTCCCTGTAAGGTTTGGAGCAAGAGAAGATGGAACTGGAACTCACAGGGACAATTATTGTCTTTCTTCTGCTTTCAGAGCTAAGGAGAGACAGTTAAACCAACAGGGTGCTCTTTATCTCTCTTTTTGAAATTATGACAGAGGTATGTCAAAAACACAAACAGGCCTAGAATATTGGTGTGCCTGATTACTTGTTTGAAATAAAGCCATGTGCAACAACAGTGAAGCCTGTCCTTCTGCATTTAACAGCTCTGTGTGGGAACGATTCAAAACCCCTCAGCATGGGAGGACATGGTCTGGGTCACCATTGTGGCACTGAAGCCTTCAAGAGCAGTAAAAGCCACACTAAGATAATGTAACCCACACAACAATTTAAATATGTTACAATTTTTTAAAGTATATCTTAATGTGGAAAACTGTACTACAAAAATAAAGATAACAGAACTACTCCCCCATTTTGACTTCTTTGAAGAAATAGGAATTTCTGGTATGTAAGGACCACTGAACTGGGCTGTTGCTGGTGTCAGCAGGGTGACTAGTAGCTGTGAAAAATTCAAAGGCTTAAACTTTAGTGCCAGACAGAAAAAAGGTAACCACTGAAACCAGGATAGAGAAAGAGAAATGCGAAATTTGGATGAAACACAATGTTAAAAATAATGTCTGAGCTGCCCTTCTTAAAAAGCTAAAATTCTAGACAATTACAGTTGAATATTTTTATTCTATCAATTCTTTTATCCTGGATATATTGGTGGCAAACATTCATCCCACTATCTAAGACAGGCATTATTTTGGAGCAGAGTTGAAGAGCAAATAACTTGAACTGATTATATTTAGGAAGTTTTTAGAAAAAGCACCATTTTACTGTACTACAGAAAGAGCATAACCAGCACACCTATCCATCATTGTAACTATTCTCTTGTATTACCAGGAAAAGCTTTGTTGTTGTTGTTGCAGATTAGTAGCATTCAAGCCTAGTAAAACAACAGGTTCCTATGAAAACAGAGACTCAGCATGCACAGCAGTCACATTTTAACCTTCAGATTTTTAGCTATTTTTATTAAAAACAAAACAAAACAAAACCAAAAAACCAAACCAAAACAAACAAACAAAAAAAATCAACCCAAACAACACCAAAACAAAACAAAAAAAACCTCACAAAAACCCCGAAGTCCAAGTTAATAGAAAGGACCAGTAGGGTCATATAGAGATTCTCTTTGAGAAGAATCACTGAAAGAGAAATCAAAGCCTCTTTTCCATTACTTTTGCTTAGTACCTCCATGACTTCAAAAACTAATTTATTGTAAAGTTTAAAAAAGGGAAGGAAAAAAAAAAGTGTTGTTGGACTAAGACTTCGCTTATCAAGTTTCATCCTGGAGGGAATTTTTATAGCTGAGTTATAAACCCTCCACACTTGAGTGTTTAGAATGGAAATGCTGACAAATGTGATAATAAACACCAATCATGGGGCCATAGTAGCTGATCAGAGAGTGGATGCAGAAGTTTGCAGTGCTATCATAATATTTTGTTCTGTTTCCAGCACTAATTTCCTTAAACCTCCTTTCAGATTCAGCAGCTGTAAAACAAGATTAATCTAACTAGAGATTGCAAAATCATTTGATTATTTATACTTCTCTTCGAAAGCTACGAGATGTCTCTCAAATATGATTTCATTTAGTCTTATTTTTTTGGTTTACATGTCTGAATACTAATTGTAACATGATAGCTTCAAGGGAACTCAAATTTCTACCAAAAGTCAGTCTTCAGTGGCCAAAGAGAACATAAACAAACCAGCCTCAAACCAGGATCTAAAACTGGGCTATGATCAAACAGCTCTAAGGCTTTAAAAAGCCCCTTATTATCTTTTCCCAGAAGTAATTGACACTGTCAGTTTTTGTTCTTAATGCGGTGATAATGGCACTGTGCTTTGGGGAGGCCGAGGAGCTGGACTCAGCCTTGGTGGCAGCAGGGATTCGGAGCAGGGGAAAGATCTCTCACTGCAGTGGCTGAAATCCAAACCTTGCTGAAGTTAGCAGCACTTTTGCACTCCGTTAGGCTCGGCGTTTCACTGTCTTGCCAAGCCTGGCAGGCTGTTGTACTGCACTGACTCCACAGAGTAGCATGCAGCTATCTTGGACTGAGACGAGGATTAGGGGAGAAAGGACCCCACAGTTTTGTTACTTCAGCGAGATGGGTTGCACTCCAGCAAGAAGCTTGTCTCTAATGTTTCCATAATTGGTTTATATTCTTACCAGACTCAGCTTCCAGGACTTCGACACATCCACAGGGGCCAAGGGATGGATCAGTATGGCATCTTGCTGTTTCACCGAGCTCTTCATAGGTGTAATGCTTTAGTTTTAACACAGGTTCTTTGGAAAAAATTGCATTTAGACGGCTTTTTTTTGGTAAATCTTCATCAGTTTTAGAAAAGCATGAAATAAACAAACAAAAGTGCCCATTTCATCTGGTTCTCAGCACATACAAATCAATGTATGGCCCAGGAGCAGCTCAAAATGCATCTTGATATTTTATCTGTGCTGTTTACATATTGTGTTCATTGGCTTGTACCACAACTGCATTTTTAATTGCTAATGTTTTTAGTATCAGTGGCTCATATAAGAACGTTACTACCGTTTGTATTGCTGCAAAATTTCCAGTGATCCATTAGAAATCAGGATTCATAATGCAAGATCCATTTGTATTTAA
This sequence comes from Picathartes gymnocephalus, assembly GCA_013390045.1. Lineage (NCBI taxonomy): Eukaryota > Metazoa > Chordata > Aves > Passeriformes > Picathartidae > Picathartes > Picathartes gymnocephalus. The sequence continues at coordinate 83,914 of WEKY01007659.1, forward strand.
AAATAAAATGTAACATATCCCTTGTGCTTTTTTCTAGTCTATAGCACAAGTTTGAAAAAACTTGGATCTTGAACAAATTCCAGTGTTTTGTTATTAAACCAAGAAGAGAAAACCAATAATTTTTGAATTATCTGTTACAGGCATGTTTACATTATGAATCTCCTAACTTAATACTCTATGTGCTACAGATTTCTAATTTTATCCAATGACATGAGCAAGCAAAATTATGAAAAGTTATATAATCATACTGTGAGAGATCATAGAGAAATAGTGGTAAGAAGTGAATATTAAATTGCATGTTTCATTGTCCTTAAAAAATTTGTCTTCATCATTTTGCTTGAGATGATGGTAACTAAAATGAGATTGGGTTATGTGAACAATTGTTGATTTTGGAACATTATTCACTCGTAGTTCCTCCTCTCGTTTTATTTTTAGGAGAAAAAAAAAAAAGAAAACAAACCCCAAAACAATACAAAACCATCTGAGGAGGTGAAACCCCCCAGTTCCTAGAAAGGATCCAGCTGCGCTAACTATCCAACTGCCTCTTGGAAAAAAAAGCATTCTGACAAATAGAGAGCAGATGCAATGTGTGGAGTCAGGGAGGTCAACAAAAACAAGTAGAAAAAGAAACCAAGGAAACAAGTGAAAAGAGAAAGAATATTAGAGTATTAGTACAGGATATTAGATCTCTCATGATAATATTAAAGTGAGTAGAATGAGAAAAAGAAGAAGAATCACCACAGAGCTGACAAAACATGAGAGAAGAAATAAAAGAGACGTAGGGTTCTAGCTATACTAGCCTGAATCCAGGGTAAATCTTGATTTTACTAATATCACTATAGTGGAGATGAAAGCTGTCCTATGAAGCCACGCAGAACCACTGTCCTGAATGGGCAGTTTAATTCGGGTGGACCGGGCTCCGAGCAGGCTGGTTGCTGCCAGTCTGCTGCGAACTCGGGGAGAAATTCAGGTCTTTCCCAGCAGCAGCAAAGGAAGGTGCCAGCAGCAGTGAGAAGTGGGGAGGGGAGCGGGAAGGGAGGGCAGAGACACACCAAGATGTGTCGCAGAGGCTTCTAGGGGAGACCCTGGGACCCACTCCCAGCCCAGTCACGGCCACCCCCCGCCGCTGCCGCTCTCCCGGCATCTCGCCCCTTTCCAGAGGTGCCTGCGAGGCATCAGTAGGTAACGCTGAAAAGAAATCCCCGGGGTGGACCCTGTCCCCATTCCCGGGGTATGCCCTCCTCGGGCTTCCCCTTTTTCTCCCACTCTGGCTTTTCAGAATGTAGTTAATTATTTTTATTCCTCGCAGAGATGAAGCGTTGTGTTTCACCAACGTGGTGTGTGTGTGTGGGTGTGTGTGTGTGTGTGGGTGTGTGTAGGGGGATGTGCCGTGAGAGAGAAAGTCTCCGCTTGACGTCCCCTAAACCAAAGCCCACAAACTCACAAGTTTTCTCTCTCCGGAGGGCGCAGACG
>WEKY01007659.1:85481-102972 GCA_013390045.1 Picathartes gymnocephalus
CGCCCGGTGCGGACGACGGCGCTGGCCGCCCACACGCAAGGACAGAGCCGTTCCCGGAGTGAAAATCGTGACAACAAGCGGTTGTGTCCAGATGTTCGGCTTCCCTGGCCCCGTGACACACGGTGTGGACTTGGCAGACTGGATTTCAAAGAAAAGGGGGTTGTTGTTTATTTTTTAAAAGGCAGAAAGAGCTGGGTTAAAATGCACAGGCCGAGATTTCCCTGGCAGGCAGCTGGGCAGGAACCGAATCCGCTGGAAACCCGTTCCGCACGTTGGAAGGGCTCCACTGCCCCGTTCCAATCTTTCTCCAAAGCAACAAATTGGAAAGATTTTAAAGCAATAAGGCAACATAACACAAACCAAAGGGCCTCGAACCTTCATCCCCCCCCCCTTCCGTTTACAAATAATTATAAATATTAACAAATCTGTAACACACTGAGCCTCTCCATCCATCTTCTCCCCAACTCTGCCCGACCCCTGCGCACGCTTCTCCAAACACTCCTGGTTTGGCATCCCACACCTACACGGTCCTGGCTGCGGTGTGAGAAGCCGAGGCAGGAGCCACGGCTCTGCTTCCCCAACAGGGAGGCACCGAGGCCACCTGCTCGCTGCCGCGGGTGATGCCCGGCCCCAGCCGCAACCCGCCGGGCCCGGACGCTCCCTAGCTCGCCTCCTGCCTGCTGCATCCGTCCAGGAGCTCAGTCATGAAGGAGATGTACACTATGGCCAGGCGCAAGGTCTCTATCCGAGACAGTCTCTTCTCGTAGGCGAAGGTGGGCACTTTCTTCCTCAGCTGATCAAACGCCTCGTTGAGGTTGAACATCCTCTTTCTCTCCCGTATGTTGGCAGCCTGGCGCTGGGCGTAGGTGATGACCCGTTTTCTCCTGGGTCTGTCCGGGAGGGAAGCGCTGCGCATCCTTTCCTCTTCCTCTTCCTCGTCTTCTGGATCTCCATTTCCGAAAGCAGCCAGGGGCAACCCCCGGGCAATTCCCTCCCGAAGCGACAGGACTCTGTCCCCGAAGGGAGGCCCGGCGGTGACCTCGCAGAGCGCCAGGCCCGCCCCGGACCCTGAGGCTCCCTGGGGGTTGCCCAGGGAGAGGTCGGCCACGAAATCCAGCACCGAGGTGCCCAGCAGCCCCTCCGGGCAGGGCACTTGCGGGGCTCTGCCGTGCAGCTCATCCAGCAACCCCGGGCGCTGGTGGGCTGGGAAAAGGCTGGCTGACATCTTACTTCAGAGAGGGCTTATTTTGGTCCCCCATCCCCAGCCCCAGCGACGTTAATATTTATAACCCCCCGGATAACAGGATTAGCAGGACTAGAAAGAGCGGCTGTAAAATTTCTCGCCGTGATGCTGATGAGAGGAGACAGGCAATCCCCTCGGGGACGCGTGGACGTTCCCGAGAGAGGAGTCCCCAGCGAGTCAATCCTGCCACAGCGATCAAGGACAGTTCCTTCTTGGCAAAACCCTCCGCTCTTACCTGCTGAGAACTTTTGTCTCTTCTTACACACCCGCAACCAAACGATTTTCAGCCTCCTTAAAGCCACCAAACTCAGAGCCAGGTCTCCACTGGGCTTGTTTTCCTGCTTTCTGTCGGGATTTCTGGACCCTGGGAGCCAGCCTGACAATTGATGTCAGTCAACTGCATGTATGCTTTTAATGATGTCCTGAAGAGGGGACCTGCATGCAGAGGGTCACCGGGGAATGTTTACCCTGTATCCCAGCGCAATGGGAACTGAATGACAGGACCTCCATTAGCCTAAGTAAGCATTGTAGGGGACCCGATATTGCATTCCCAGTAGTAACTGTTGGATTCGTCTCTACGTTCCCCCTAAATCCCCTTCAATCAGAGTTCAAACATCTTTCCAGTAAAAGGCTGCTTCGTAAAGTTCATTTCAGTTCAGGCAATCTCATAGCACTTGTTTTGAAACTCCTTCCTCCTGCCCGTGAGAGGAAGATAAGCTGATCCTACTCAGGGCAGCGGTTACACCTTTGGCAGAGCCGTCCCGGTCACCGGCAGAGCGCAGAGGAATCAGCTTGAGCGCACGCACTGATAACGCTGGATACGTACAGCAAAATACCGTGAAATATACATAAACACACCCACCTACACACCCGACACCGCCGAATACCTTTGTTTGATCAAGGTTTCCTTGAGGACAGACGCTGGGGATTGTTTTGCTTTTGTCGTGGGAGACTGGAAGAAAGTCTGTGTCTTCACCCTCCCGCAAAATTGACTCTCCCTAAATAAACAGCCCGGCCCTGGCAATCCCTGGCAGTGTCAGATACACCGAGGACGAATCGGATCGATTTTCTTTGGCACACGATTTGTACACACAGCTCTCTCAGGAGTGACTGCTCATCACTCCTGAGCTGCCTTCCTAAAACCTAATCTTCGCCTTTGTCATGCATTGTTGTCACTCTCACTTTGAGGCTAACTAGTCTCTAATTTCTAAGGGGATTTCAAAACCCATGAGATCAAAGGAGGTGGGTGGGGGGCGGCCGAAGGATCCCTCTCCTCGAAAACACTTCCTGTTTCCCTACGGGACCGCAAACACTTCCCGCCGGGTACCGGGATTTGCCGTCACTGACAACCCAGCCAGTGAATTACCCATCCCCTTTCCTGGGAAAGATGCAGTGCGAAGCTCACTTTCCGTGCCCTCTGTCCCAGCGGCGGGGGCGGGCGGGGTGCGCGGTCCGCGGAAGGTGCGCGGGAGCGCAGGTACGTTGGACTGCTCCGGACACGGGCAGCCGTGGCAGCGCTGCGGGTACCGGAGGGGACATCGCCACCACCCCGCCTCCTCTGGGCCGACAACCAGCCTCTCCCCATCCTGTCCCGCCGTCACCGCCGCCGCTGCTGCGGCGAGGGATGGGTGGCACCGCAGCTGACCCAACAGCCTGCCGAAGGCTGGATAAATAGCGAAGAGCAGGGGCACCGCCTTTATTCTTACTAGGGCTAAGAGGTTTCTTAGCGAGCAAGGAGAGAGCCGCTTAGAGACTTGCTTATTTGTGAAAAATATGGTTCAATAAAACACCTGGTGAATGAAGCAATGAGGCAAGGAGGAGCTGTAAAACATCTATTGAGAGAGGTGATGCCTAGAGAGGACCCAAAAGTAAGTTGAAAAGCTGTAAATGTTAAGTGTTATATAAAGACACTCTGTGGAAGAAAGATCAGATGTATATTAATGACTGACCCACAAAGAACAGTGACATTTGGGCTCCTTTTAGGTGAGGTGACAAGTATTTTGTTTAAAAACATGGAGGTAAAAATTAAGGACAAATGCCAGGAAAGATATGGTACTACAGAATTAAAAATTATCATGGAAATACAACTACTTCAGCTATAGAAATAAAAGAATGGAAAAATATTAACTCATCCCCTCTATGTCAAACTTCACACGAATTTACTGTCCTGTAGGAAACAGGCATTTAGTAGAGGACAGACCTGCCCTTCACCAAGGTATTGTCAGAAGGAAGCTCTTGGTCACCTCTCTAGTTGCAGATTTTTGCAGGACACAAGCTACAAAGAGAACCAGAGCTGAAAGGGGTTTATATTGCAAGAACATGAAGGGACAAACTTTTCTAGCTAATAATGCGTCACAAAATAATGTAACATAAACCATAACAGATTAATGCTTCTTAAATGAAGCAATAAAGACAGAACTAAGACAGGACTGGGAGGTTCTAGCAGAAAATGAAGACTTGTTACCAAGGTGAATCCTCTCGCAAAGCTTTTTTTTTTCTGCTTTGTATCCTTTTCCATTCCTCCTTACTTTTTGCTAAAATATTGATTTTTATCTTATATTAACTATTTTATATTATAAAGTCTCTGGTACCACTGATATGTGGCACTTTTTTTATTTGGTGGTTTTTGTCACTTTGAGGAAAGTATGAAGCTGAGGAAATGTGTAATGGATGTCCAATGCTGCGAGACACAGATTTTTAGTGCCTAGACAAAGCAAGATTGTCAGAGAAGCAGAATGAACTCTCATGAGAGGCTGTTTTGTTACTCCAAAATCTTCTCAGACCAGATTAGGTGATCTAAAGTGTGTTCTAGATTTGTTTTAAATATGAATGTAGTTTGCTCTATGACTCCTACCTTCCTTCACCCCTCTCTTATCCTGTCTTTTCATTTCACTTGTTTATCAATTAAAAATTTGCTTTCAAGATGCTCAGAGACACTAAGAACTGAATGGCTATGCTTTCAAACCACTGTGCAGCTATTTCCAAAATTATTCTTCAGAAATATCTATAACATGATTCTTGATGTTCATGTAGGATTTGTGTTTAAAACCCAAACCGCAACAAATTTTCTGATCTATTAGCCCTATCAGAAAAACATATATATCCTTTTCCGCCCAGCCCTAATTATGTTCCAGTTGTCAACAGTTTTGAAAATAATTTTCTCTTAACAAGTCTCCCTATATAACAAGTCAAACATCCTTTGTGCTAGCAGGAACAAAGTTAATGTATTTCAACTCAGTGCACTTTTATGGAAATAGTTTTACTCCTTTTAGCACCTTGTATGCTGTGTGTTTGTACTGATAATTGTCCATAGTATCACACAGGAAGATACAGCCACTCTGATAACTTGGAATTATTAATTAGGATGCTGTAGATTTTAACAGGACCTGCACTTTACTGGAAAATTCACTGGAAGTCAGTGGTGACCCTGAGATGCAGAAATATGTAGGTATTCTCCATCCAATATTACTCATTAAGCAAGGACCTGAAAGGTACTGTCTGCTTTGGAAACCACAAAAAGTTAGATATGCAACTGAAAAAAATGTCTATACTTTTCTTGTAGAATGGAAAGAAATCTCCTGTCCTTTAACTGATCCATTACGAGTTGGACAGTTGCTGTCATTTTCAAACTCTGGCTCCAGTAACAGAAACAAATGGTCTCTGGGACACTAATGCTATCTCTTTCAAATTATTGACATTGCAGCTGTCTGATCTTCTTGTTAAACTTAAAATTACACCAATGTCCATGGATCAGGACCTTACTACCTCAAAACACAGGGCAGTTCCTGTCCTGTTGGACTCACAGTTTGCATTCCTGACAGGCCAGACAGGATTAGCACAGAATATATGTGTGAAGATGGGGCCAGCTCACAAGGGAATAGAGAAAGTTTGGGCAATATCTTATCCTGACACTTGCTCAATCAGTGGTGAAGAGGAAGGTACTATGGACACCACTTATGAATTAATACAAAAATGAAATATTTAAGCAAAGCTAGTTGAATACTGGCTATTTCGATGCTAGAGGAATGCCATAGTATTTAAATGAAAGCATAGCAAAATGTGATTGAATGTGATATCACTGGAAGAGTAAAGGAGTCCTCAAATGTCTCAATGCAGTTATGAGGGTAAATAGTCAGTGAACATTGGGCTGTAATAGAGTTTATGTTCAAAGATTTTATGCCTGAGTGAAGCTGAGGGAGGCCTAACAAAATATATAAAATGAATTGATCAGTACTTTTTCGAGTGCCTTGCAACAAAACCAGAAAGGAGGAGGCTGATGAAGTCAAGGTCAAAGCTAATACAGACCAGAGGAATCAGTGCTTTGCTGGCTGAAACTGCTGGGAAAGCCTTTGGTACACTAGAGACAGGTGAAGTGTATGGAGGTGAGGACAAAGTCACCTCAGTCTGACTCCCCCAATCTCAGCTGCGGAAAGAATTGGTTGACTCCATCAGTTAAGGAAAATAATATGGATGCTAGAAATGGGCTTGTATTATCTAACAGCTGGATCTTATCCAAGCATCAGGTTATTGTGGAGACACTCCAATTCCCGCAGGGATAGGAGCACCTGTAATTAACATCATGGCCCACTTGAAGTCTGTCTCTTCTGATGGGCTGTCTGAGAAGCTTGGAGATAACTGCTTCAGCTCTGTAGGATGAGCCTTAGCTCTAGAATTCACAAGGTATGAATAAAGACTAAAAAAAAATCCAGTAATATGTATAGCCAGAGCATGTAGGGAAACACAACTGGGTGTATTTAATGCAGTGACTAGAGTTTGATTCTGTAAGAATTCTCTGCAATTTTCTTTTCTAAATAGTTTACCTGTACAGACAGTTTAAGAATTAATTTTATTCCTTAGGTTGATGGTATATATGTGTGAAATCTCTTCTCACAAAGCAGGTGAAATCCATTTTACTAGTTCAGCAGAGGGACTAGCTCTGTTCTGAAAACCAGAATATATCCAGTGAGTCAAAGCTTTACAGTCTGATCCTATCAGTAATTTCAGGCACTGATCCTATGTGCATCTGACTGTATTAATGTATTCCTGTGCCACAGCCTGCCTTTAACAGGACTCCAATTTGAATACAAGCACCTACTTAACAAAGATCAGGTTTCACAACTTGGCTCGCTCAAACAAAAATGTGACATTCAGCAACATCATTATTCCCTGACACAGGAAATCATTAGGAAAAATCAATATTTTGCGCAAAACCTAATAAAACTAGGTGTGCTCTACCAGTAAAGTGTAGTTCATTTTTATTTACAGTGGTATTACACACCATTTGAAGAGTTTAAAGAAGCAACTGTTGATATTTCCCCATACAGGACCAAACAATGAAGAAAAAGTTTGAAACTGTAATCTTGGGTAAATCATAGACAAATGAAATGTACAGCTGTGGTTAGGGTGTGATGGGATTCATCATGTTTGCAAAGTTTTATGAATGATACTTTTTTCCTTAATCATAACCTTAGGGGTAGGAGGACATACATTAAGGTTGGAATGTCAAACTTTGAATTTCCTGGCTTTTTATCAGCATGCATGAAGAAATGTAATGTTATTCAAACATAGCTTCTTTAATCTTGATTTTGTTATATAAATTTTTTTTTGTTGAAATGGAATGCAATAAAATATGTATTCTTTACTTAGAAGTCTAGATTTTTTCAAAATCTTTATTACAATTATTAAATTTTATTGTTTTATAAGTATATACCAGAGCCATTAATTAATTTTTTTTTTCTCTTCCAATTCTCACAATTTGTAAAATACAGGGAAATGCCAGTCCGAAAGTTATTCTTATGTGAAGATTTTGCTTATATATCTACAGAATAAATGTAACTATGATGGGGGACGAAGATTCATCCTTTTCTTTTTTTCTTCTATTTTTTCTGGAATTTACAGGTTGTTTTGTAGTTCACAAGTGTATCTCCTGCAACTACCAAGGAGACTGAATTGAAACTCATCTCCAGAAAACAGGTCTCCTTTGCCAAGCTTCTTAACCATCCATTGCCTTGCTAGCTTCTGGCTATGGTATTCTCCTAAGGGGATGGAATTTCTTTGCTTGATAGTCCCTCCTAACAGCTCTTAACAGCTTGTGTCTTTGTGCATATTTATGACAATAGTCTAAAGTTACAGTATCCCATAGTATCTTTCTAACTGAATTTCCATTTTTTTCCCATTCAATACATTGGAAGCAGCTAATATTATGAATAGTGTTTGCTTGTTGTTGCTTAGTCATTCACCCTCTTTCTTTATTCTGTGGTAAATAAGTAATGATTAAATATAAGATTTAAAATCTCGCTTTTAAAAACATTTCTCATGCTTTAGCAGCTGCCATATCAAGATGCTTGGTAGATGTGGATTGAATATGTATTGTTTCTGTTTGCAAATGGAAAGCAAGAACAGAACAAAAGTCATATAGAAATAGAAGAATTATGGCAAATAGAACAATAAGGTAAACTGGAACTGAGTTCTCCAATTTGAGCTATCTAGAATTTAACTTCTGAGACCTTTTGTGTTGTACAGACTTTTAACCTTAGAAAGATCCCATTAAAGTGTTCAGCTGTCAGAACTTGGTCCCTCCATGGATGGTATATGATTTTTATATTAATCATATACAATATATGTTCATGAAGTGATTTATTAATATATATCTGGAATATGTCCTTATTAACAACATGGAGTAAGATTTGATTGCTTGCTAACCTAAATGGTTTGATTCTGCAAATGTAATTTTAAAAATATATGCTAGTCTTACTGCTATTTGCCAGATTTTTTTAAAGTGAGCTGTAAAATGAATGTTTCCATCCTATGTTCCATCATATTATTCCCATGTGTGTCAGTGGCGGGGCTGAAATCTCTGAATCCATTGTGCTTCTTACTGCCTTTAAAACTATGCAGCCAAATCTTCTCCCTCTGCCATCAGGATCGGGGGGAAAGTAACACATTTTGCCTGAAGATTTCACAGATTCTTGCTGGCAGTATCATTCGTAAACTCCTGCTGAATGGGCCTGAGCCCCCTTGTTGTCCTGTACATGCCATGTGATGGCACTCGAGGTGATCTGCTCCATGACCTTTCCCAGAATAAGCTCAGGCTGACAGGGATGTACTTCCCTATATCCTCTTTCTGACCCTTCTTGTAGATGGTCCTCACATTTGGTGACCTCCAGTCACCTGGGACCTCCCTGGTTAGCCAGGGCTGCTGGTGAATGATGAAAAGTTGCACGGTGAGCACTTCTGCCAGCTCTCTTGGTACCCTTGGGTGGATCCAGACAGCCCCACAGACCTGTTTGTGTCTGAGTGATGTAGCAGATTGTGGACCATCTCCCATTGAAATATGGGATCTTCACTCTGCTCCCTATTCCTGTCCTCCGGCTCAGAGGCCTGGGTTCCTGGGGAACAACTGCTCTTACTATTGCAGACTGAGAAAAAGAGGCTGGTTACCTACTTTCCATGTGGAACATAGTTTAGTTTTATGTTCCTGGGCTTCAGTCTCCTTACCTCTTGAGGTTCATTGGTCTTCTCCCCAAATTCCCTCTTCTCACTGCTCAGTTTGCCCTCTTTGCCTCTCTATCTGATCATAAAGCCCATTTTCACTTGCTGTTGGGGCTATCCAGTCCCAGGCCTTGGTCTGGCACAACAGCTCAGAGCTGCACTAATTTACCGTGCTCAAGACGAGTAGAATCATTAAGACATTTGGCAACATTAATGAAAAGGTATAAGCAATCTAGAATATTTGAAGCTATATAACTTGTATTCTGCTCTATCAGGGTAGGTCGTAAATGAGGTATTTAAAAGTATACTCCTATGAAAAATATGCAATTTTCAGTATTTTGAAGGATGAGGAAATCAGTTCATTTCCCAGTTTCTTTGTTTACACACAAAGGACTGGATTACAGAACTAAAAGGGATCATCAATGTCAAGGTAATTGATTTGTACAATTCATGTTGGTATTAGTAATAAAAACATTAACAGCAATATTAAACTTACTTAATCTGGCATTAGTTATACATATTCTTTTTATAGTTTTAACATTAGAAAGTAAAGAAGGCCAAAGCCATTTGCTTAAATCATATGGTTTTTCACCCATTTGTTTGATTCATGTGTATGTGTGTAGGGAAAGAAACTAACTTAAATGTTTTTATAATACCTTTCATGCTCAACTCATAGTAAAAACTTTTCCAGTCTACTACATCTTTAGTAATGTCTGCCATAGAAAACATTAATTTGTCTTATTTTTCCTTTTAATATTTTTTGTAAGTATGAGATTAAATGTTTTGAATATTCCTGAACCTGCATTTTCTTTAGAAAAAGTTTCAAAGGTGGTGAAAGATGTTGCTCACTACCAACTGAAATGAGAGAATCTACCATTTTGATGGAAAAATCTCGGCCAAGGTAAGCATTTGACTGCTTCATGATCTAGTGAAAGGTTGTCTTTTCCAATTATATGATTCACTACATTCTGGAGAATTTACATGTAGGTTTTTAAATATTATTTGAGATGCCTTTGTTTATTCTCATTAGAATACAAAATAATATCTCATTTTCAGGACCCTGGTTCATGCTAGTCATTTAAAAAAAAAATTTGCGTGTCGTTGTGCCATAGATACATTGATACATAGATGCTAATGTCTACACTGCAATTTTATTTGTTTTGTGTAAAATAGCATATTAATCTTTTGAGGTTATTAGAAATATAAAATGATACTGGATTTTTTTTTAAACAGCTACACTAAATCTGTCTCTCCTTCTCCCTGTAGATGGGTCATTGCATTACTTTTTGTCTTTCTCTTATTTCTATTTTGGGTTCTGACAAAAGTCAAATATTGGTATAGTACAGAGTTTGGTGCTTATCTGTAGTTATAAGGCAATAATCATCATGAGTGAGTAAAAGGTTTTTGAAACTAAATAAAGAGCAATTGAGTATGTTAGTACCTGGGAAAGTGCTACCCTGACCCTAAGTGACCAGACATGACTTTTGTGGAGGTGAAATGTTTCTCCCATTCCCTCCCCAACATGAAGAGGAACGGGAGACTTTTCTCTGTTATGCCTTCTGATTTATGACAAACATGTTGCTTTTCATCACATATTAGATTAGAAGATCTTCCAGGCAAGGACTGAATCTTCCTTCATATTTCTTCTGTGACTAGTAAGAGGGAAAGCTCAGACACTACTGGACACTTTATCATTACCAGAAGATGAGACAAAGATTAATTTTCATGTATTTCATGACCAAAAAAAAGAGTGTATTTTAAAAGGAGGAAGAGCTAAACAGCTCTTCTAGCTAGAGAAGGGGAAGGAGGAGTATTTAGTCTACCTTGATGGCAGTGGTGTGGAGGGAAGGTGGACCCTTTCCTACTGCACCAGTAGGCTGGAGATTTAGTAGGAGGATAGAGCCAGCTCTGGCAAGGCTACCACACAAAGATGAAGCCCAAAGATCTTGTAGTTGAAAATGTTTTTAATTTTTCAAACTCCAAATTCTGTCCAGTGAGGGGAAAATATAACACAGAATCTAAAATCTGAACCTAAAGCACAACTGCTGTAGCGCTTCTTATGGACACTGTGATCTGAGGGAACAATAGCAAATAGATCTATATGTAATAGTAAAGTTTGAAAGCAAAGAGTAAATTTAAAAATGCATCCAAGTGTATGTAAAAGCCTAGAGAGTAAGGAATGAGAACTCATAGTCCACTTATTCTATAAACTCACTGATGTAAATGCAGTTTCTTCATTTCCTGTCCCAGGTCATTTTTGCTTCAGATTTGCCTGGCTTCAGAGAATTACTGAATAATCAAGTCTCACTCCCCATTAGGGATTTCCCCCAGGCTAACAATGAGGAATAACAGCATCGATCCATTTGCACACAGGACATTATGAGTCATGGACAATTTCATCCTTGCATTTAAAACATCCCCAGACCACAAGGGTATTGACCACAAGGTCATTTATGTAAACACATAAAGAATGACCTGAAGATATCTCCTGCTACCCACAAAAATACAGGGTCCTGGCTATGGCATGTTTTGCTAACACTAGAGTAAGTGAGTTGTAGAAAGTAATATTATTTTGCTGCTCTGTCTTTTTATATTTGCTTCTATTCAAACATTGGTAGAGAGCGTCTAAATTGCAAGTATAGGCATGTAAATACCACAGCAGCAAAATGTGTAAGTATATCACCATGTGAAAGGGTAAACTGAAGAGAAGCAGGGTCGATTATTTGCATTGGGTTACCAAAATACATTAGTTACAAAGCTAAGAAAAAACCCACTGTCTCTGGTCTACTAACTTAATTCTTTAATTGATAGGCAATCCTGGCTTGCAAATTCAGGGAAAGTCAAATCATTTTCTTTTGCTTTCAAAGCTAAACCTCTCTGGGATTATCTCATTTGTGAGACCAGATCCAGAGAAAATAAGTTAGGAATGGAAGAATCCATTTTATCTTTAGCTCCAGAAAGATTGAATAATATGGAAAGTCTATTTTCTTTCCTATTTTTCAGAAGTGAAAAAGAACGTATCATATCATTTAATTTAGCTCAGGTAGCAAATCAGTGTTGTGAATTAAAAACCTGATATACCTTAGTACACAGTAGTCAGTCAGAAGGAGTGTCCTAGGATGTTGAAGATTAGCCATGGTGGTTTTGGTTTAGTCTCTATTGCTATGAGAGATTTTTTTCCAGGATTTCTTGACTCATTCCTCTAAGCCTGTGTTGAAAGGGAGTTTCTTAATGCATTCTGAAGCAATCACATAATTCGTTCTTTTTCTTTTTTTAATTCGCTATTTAGTAATACAGTTACTTTCTTCAGAACATTTTAAACCATGTGTTTTAACTGCATTGTGTATTTTTGAAAGAGTTGATATTATTAGATTTGTTATTCAGAGACAAACATAGAAACAATGATTTAAAGAAGCTGGGAGAGCAGGGAGTTCTAGCTAACAGCCTTTTGGTATTCAAAATCATTATCTTACCAAAAATCAAACTAAAATTAATCATTGGATTAAACCAACAGCAGGTTCAGGTAGTGGCATAAAGTCATGAACAGACATAGTTAACTTGGTGCTCTTTTCAGTGACAATGGATTCAGCAAAATTTCCCACTGGCCATATGAATGCGTGTTAGAGAACTCTTACAAAATCATTCTCAGAGGAGTTGAAAAGAAGAAATTTTCACTACCATTCTGCAGCTACAGTCACAGGTGCTGTTTTCAGTCAACTTATTGAACTTATTGTTATGTAGCTGGTCTTGAGGTTGACAGAAAATTCTTGGAAAAATAAGAGCTTTAAAGGGGCAAATAGTCAAATGTTTAAAAATAAACTGGTTTTTTTCCCCCAGCTGAGAGAAATTCTCAAATACAGACTGAGAAAACAAGACAGAAGAAGACATAGAAGCCAATTTTGTCCATCAGCCCATGGAAATCCTTTTTGATTTCAGTTTCACAAGGCAGAAAGTGATGATTGGAACATCAGGAACCAGTGCAGCCTAATGCAGCCACTTGACAGGTCTTAGACCTCTTGCTAGTTTTTCTTTTGGCTAAATGGGAGTCTTTCTGATTAATTGAAATGCAATGAGAACATGCAAGAAGTGGAAAGAAAACAAACGAAAAAGCACATTTATAATACATTTTTTGTGTATTTAGAGACCATGTACAGACCAATGTCTAAAAGTAGGCAGGGACATAAAAGGTGACGGAAAAAACTGAAGTTAATTGCAAAGTAAAGTTAAGGAAAAATGTGAGTTTTTTGAGGTAGAAAATCTACTGAGAAATAATACAAAAGAAGTTGAATTAGACTTTGAGGGTTTCGTCTAGGTTTTCACAGGCATTGTCTCATCTCACACCTCTTGTTGACCAATGTAATTTGGTGAAGAGATAGAAACCAAATAATGCAATAGAAACAGGGTTAAGTATTACTGACAGAAATTTAAAGATAGTGGAGATGGATGGCATTCATCCAAGGCCACTGGAAGACCTGGCAGCAGAGATGGCAATGTTACAGTCTCTGAAAAAGTCCTGTGGTTATCAGGGAAATCCCTTGCGACCAAAAATGACTCGCACTACTTCTATCTTTAGGAAAAATGAAAAGAGGACTTGGGGAGTTTTAGGGCACATCAATCCCTGTAGAGGCTGTAAAGCATGCCCCTTTGGAATCCATCTTCAAACACGTGAAAGCAATCAGGAATACCTAGTTCAGACTTGACCAGCTTGATTTCCTGCTGTCATGAGATTGCACGTTGAGCATGCAGGAGGAAAACAATGGATACCTGTTCATCAGGATGGCTTTTGGCACTGTCTCTGAAAGGATTCTCTCTGAAAGCTGAGGAAGTATGGACTGAAAGAACAGTTTGTTAAATGCATTGCAAATTGGTTCTACCACCACAGTAAAAGTGTAGTAGAATCCATATTTTGAACTCTGGTTGGTAATGAGGAAAATACCATATGGTCTGGTACTGGGCCTCATATTATGCAGCACTTCCATCAACAGCTTAGATGGTGACAGGATATTTCCTCAGGTAAATCTGCAGATATTACTAATAAGGAAGAATGATTGACATAAGAGTTGGAAAACTTTAATACAAAACTTTTTATTTCAAAAGATTCTTGAGAACTGGACCAACATAAACATAATGAGGATTCTAAATCTGGATCAGAAAATCCTCATGTACAGGTTGGGAAATGAAAAGGTTATGATGGACTACAGGTGGAATGTAAACCAGTACTGCAAACTGCAAAGAAGGTAGACCATGTATTGTACTATATTAGGGGGGCATGGGAGCAACCTAGCAATCTGCAACTACTTGAAGGGGAGATACAAAGATGACAAAAACATCTTAATTGTGGCAGACAGGTAGTACAACACTGAAACAGGCTTCCCAAAGAGCATGGAGAATCTTTAATTGTGAGCTACCTGGGCAGGGTAACACTAAGATATGTTTTATCTGAACTAGGGCTAGCTAGCAAAAGTAAACTTTTTGTGAGAGAGACCTCCAAATATCCCCTGCAAACAGCATTTCTATAATTCTGATCCTTGGAAACTGGAATTCTGAACCCCACTGTCTTTTTCTTTTGAAAGAGCACACTTCTTCCCCACAGAATTATAAGGCATGTCCTCTTGTCCTCAGTTTCTGAAAAAGTTTCCACAGAAGAATTTATCTAGGTTAAAAGAAAAGCTCTTGAATTTATTTGTGTTCATGTCCTCTGAAAAATAATACATAGAATACAGCAGAATATTTTGATTCAATAGGTCTGATCTTTTTAGTACCAAAAAGGCAAACCATGTATTTGTGTTCATAGATATCCCTACAGAAGCAGTGCCATTCACTTCAAGTGTGATGAGAACTTATTGAGTTATAAAGTGATTTGCTGGCTTATGGCTTTGGTTCTTCTTTAAAATGAACTATTGAATGCCTGGGGGCTGTGCAGAATGCTCACTACCCACATGCGAGCAGCAACAACAACAAAGAGTGAGTCAAAACTATCTATTGACTATCTATACTACTATTAGTATTAACTATCTAAAAAACTAATCTGTAAGATTAGTCTTTTAATATCTTATTTACGAAACTACTAATGCAAACAGAGTATAATTTCAGTGTTTTCTTTCTTACCTTGGAATTTGTTCGTATTCTGTCATTTGTATAGAACAGAAAATAAACATCTGGAATGCTACATTAAAAGAAAACAGCAGCATGGAATTGTCTTAATGATTAGATAATATGTTACCTAAACACAGAGTAGAAACTCACTAATTTGTTTTGTACTGGCAAAGATATTCTGTGTCATATATTTTTTTCTCTTCTTCTGTTGTACAGAATTCCAGACTGAACTGCAGTTTTTACAACATACAGAGTACTCCACATGTGTGCAGTTTGGATTTCACAGGACTGTAAATAATTTTAACTGTTTGCATTGGTTGTTGGTTTTAATCTTTTAGATGCACGAACTCTTAAATTTTTATCAGGTTTTCAAAAAACTTTGATACAGGATAATGCATTTTAAAAATTGCATGCCTTTACTGTAAGTCTGAGAAGAATTTATATCCCTGAGGCTTTCCTCTAGGATATCTTCTGACATCAAAAAGGTAAAATTATAAATAGATTCTATTCCTTTCAGATGTCTATTTAATTTTTTTTCTTCCAAACAATGTAATTTAATTTTAAAATTCACTTTGAAAATAAACAATAAATGAATGTGTTTTCAGAGAAAATGCTTTCTCTTTGTACAAAATGAAAGCAGACGTCTGGTTTCTAAATTATTATCTTTTAATTGTCTACCTAATCACTAGGTTTGGTGAATTTCAAAATGGCATTTCTTTACCAATCAGAAAAATACATTGCTGGCAGAAATCTCTCTTTTTACACATGTATATGCATGCAACATGTTCTCTTTTATTTTTCATATGTACCCAGTTGCATCCAGTTACAATATTATACATTTGAAATGCTGTAAATGCAACAAACACTGCCTAGTGCTTGCTATTTTATTTAATAGCAAAACCAGTTTATTCCATCATTGGGCGTATGTGGAAGTAAATATATAATATTCATTAGAACTCTACTCTTTCTGCTCCTTGCTATCATTCACAGTCTATCGATATAAAGCAAGTTCTATCTATCCTTCCACCCAGATGGTTGACGTTACATGTGATTGCATGAAAGCCCTGATATGAAATGCCTATGGCTTACTGGATTACCCTCTCCCCACATGTTTCAAATTAATAATAAAAAAGAAAGAAAAAAAGAACCAGCTCAATCTCGCTACAAAAGAACTAGAGTTTATTGTATAACAGGATTGCAGATGTGGAAAGGTGCTCACAATAAGGCTACACTATTTTTGTTTCATTGTGCATCTGGAATGCTAAAGGATCTTTAAAGCACTAGGAGCTCATACTAGACAGTCTTGGCTTTTTGATTAACTTAATATTCAGAGAAATGATTCATTTTTGTAAATTCTGTGCCATTCATCATCATCATATTGTCATTTATGTAATCACAAAATGATTTACAAAGTCAAGATTTTTTTTCTAATTTCTGAAACAATTTTAAGACATCAAAGTCTTTCAGATATAAACATCAAAGAGCAGCCCAAATCAGAGATTTCTGGCTAAGACAGTTTAGTTCATTTAATATCCTCTGGTTTTCTAAGGATTAAATTACAGCACATAAAATTCTTGGAATCTGTCTTAGGAAGCTGTACTGTATATTTATTATTTATTACCAAATGGTCTTTTTTTTGGTGGGGCAAAGGACTTTGTGGTAAAAAATATGCCATCTTTTCAATTTATCAAACCAGAAGCAAATTCTTATGAAATATTAGACATACAATGATCTAATCCTATTGGGAATGGAGAGATGTGTTAACTGAGGAAATATTTGCACATGAGCTCAGGATGAAATGCAATTCTTCTCTTTTAATCAGCCTGTTACAGAGGGATGCTTATATGAATTTAATAAGAATATTCTGTGGAAAGGTAAGACAAAACAAGAATAGAATTCTTTACAGGAGGAATAATTTTGGTTGCTATAGCTATTGAAAACAGTAGGCTGGGGTTTTAGTATTGGCTAAGGAAGTAATTCAAAATGCTTTTCATTACTTCCATGATTTACAACAGGGTGACACTAGAGAAGCTGGTCATATGCATACCAGGCATTGCAGGTGACTGGCATAGATGCAAGTCCTGGCCAGAGAATTTAGAAAGCACAAACATAAATTTATCTAGTCATGATGAATCATTGGGGATATTGTGCACAACCAAGAATATGAGCACATTCACTATCCACCTAAGAAAGACAGGATGTTATCTGTTGCCTTCAAGTAAGCAAGGTAGATTGAAATGTGTGCATGGTTTACCAAATATCAGGGAGGATCTTGCCAGAGGGAACAGCTACATGAAGTACAAACTCTCTACAGAACCTGTTGCTATAGACTGAATAATTAAACTTCTAAATGCTTATCCTTGAAAGGCATGCTGCTACTCTTTCAAAAGCAGACTACTGACTAGGTGAACTGAGTTTCTGGGAATATGACCTCATACTACTGTACAACAAAGTTTTGCCTTGTTGGATTTCTATTCTAATGCTCATAACAAGCAGGGTTATGTTCAAAACAATTCAGGAACTCAAGTAAAAAAATGCAAGGTTTCTAAATAAAAGCCACATAGCTCTTTCATACTTACATTCTTTTCTTCCTTCCTGTGATGGGAAGAAAATAAGATTGCATGTAGAATAGTCACATCAGAGCTTGAATGCAGAATTATT
>WEKY01007659.1:102980-118457 GCA_013390045.1 Picathartes gymnocephalus
AAAAAAAAAAAAAGTTCTATAAACAGGAAGAAGCACTTGACTTTTTACCAAAATTTTATCTTTCAGATATTTCAATGCAAAATTCTAAAAGGCGCTGCTGTGTATAACCAGTGAAGCTTAATTATATTCCCTTTGTTGATATCTGTGGAAATCTGTTTTAGATAAGTAATTTGTAAAATACCTCTGCTGGTCTTGTGTGACAATGTGAGAAGAAGACAAGGGGGAACAGGTACCATGCTGATATAGCTCCACTGCCAGCACGAAAGAGATCCTGCACATCCAATCCAATTTCTAGTCAATATTTTATGGTCACATAGACCTCTGATGAAGCCTGATGCCTGACCACTCAAAGCAGAGAGAAAGCAAACTGATATGTGTGAGAGAGATAACTGCCTCCTCTTCTGTACAGTTAAAACCCATCTGAGACAAGTATAGTCAACACATTTAGGCTGAGAATTTCTCTGACTCTGGTTCCTTAACATATTTCCAAGGTGCTCATCATGATGCACTGCACAGAATAGGTAATTTAAATTCAGGTATAAAGGAACTTCTGTCAATGCCTTTGTGTAGCTTATCTTGAGTCCAGGTTAGAAGAGTCCCTTGGGATAGGATGCGGGGGAGGAACGGGGCAAAGACTCCTCTCAGCGTCCATCAGGATTGGATTAAACCTAGAAAAGAGAGCCCAGGCTGTAGAAACTTTCAGGGCTGATCACAACAGCAGCCAAGGAGAAAGTCTAGGAACAAAAGCTTAACTTCATCAGGGTTTTGAAGATGAATTCTAACTTAGGTAGGGGCTGGGATTTTCCTTTCATTGCTACCATATAACTTATAAAGAAGCTAGAGACTTTGATACCTAATTTAGTTAAGAAAATTTTGGAGATAGGGTTACAGTTTCCTAGGATTTGAAGAAATTCTTGTCCCAATGTTAATACAGGGAGTTTTACTGAGTGATTTCTTCTGTTCTACTATACTTCTCTGTTTGCATGTACTTGGATGAGTTGCATATCTGCTGAAAGATTTGTCATTCTGTAAGGATTCTTTGCAAAAGTGGTTATAATTGTGGTGAAATGAAATTTTGTAAAAGATTTCGTTGTATTCAGAAAAGATATACAGACTTTGAAAGAACATTTTGATCACAGTGCTATTTGTCATTCCTCAGAATATTATCTGAGAACAGCAAACTTTGACAGGCTTTATGTTTCCTGAGACAAAGGTAATTTTTAAAGTGTTTTGTTCAGTGCCTCTATGAAGTTAAGCTCAAATGCTGCCTTCAGGCATAGATAAAATAAAAATGCTACATTAAAACCCATGTCATATTTGGCCCACTCCAGTGAAAAAGAGAAGTATTATTTTAGGATTAACAGCCAGCTCTTTCCACCAACCATTAGCGTTCCCAGACAAGGCATAGCACCTGTAGCGCTCTCTCTCCACACATACACACATTCTACGCTTACCCTGCAGGTATGCCTCCTTTATTTAGAACCCCTATAAGTGACACCTGCTCCCCTATTTGCCCTAAATAGCAGCAGCCTACGTCTCTCAGATATACTGGATGTCTCTGTCCTTTTCATTAGCCCTGGTTCTGTTCATCTGTGTATTAGCACCCTTGCCCTTGCCCTGTCGGTGTTTTTCCTTACAATGCAAGTGATCTCATTCATTCCTTCTCATGGTCAAATGGACACCAATTTATGTATGCTCTTGTCCAGCTGACCATTTATGAACACTTGCTGATGTATTCTGTAAGATTTCTTTTTATTTTAGATTCTAATTTGTTGTCTAATTTATTGTCAAAGATGCAGTGACATTCCTTCTCGGTCAGATCAGCAGTCACTGACAAGCAGCTGGCTTTGCCTAATAATACCGATGTAATAAAATGTTGTATTTGGAGACTGTAGACTTAAAAACTTCAGTTTGACACTTCTTGCCTTAAAAGTGGGTAGTGTTATGATCATACATTTATAATTTTAAATATTAGCAGTTCCAGTGCTTTTTAAACAACTTGAGGAATACAGAAACAGCAGATGTTTTCATCTGCTGTATCCTTTCCTATGAAATGCACAGGTAGTGAGTCTTCTAAGACTGTGGTATCATTGTATTGCTGTTTCACTGAGTAAGCAGAGCAGCAATGACTTCCTTAGTGCTAAAGATGAATCCAATCCTATATTTTTATTTACAGAGGCTTGGGTGCAATGAGAATTTGAAGTTGGGCAGAACTTGGCCATGTGTTTTTGTTCTGGCTTCTTTTTTCCAACCCCAAATTAAATATTTTAATTTGTCTGATCAGTCAGAAAATGTTGCACAATTTTGGTTTGGAGTTAATTAAATCCTCCATATGGATTTTTTATGGGTCCCCAGTCAGCAGGCTAAAGAGGAATAACTGTTATTCATAAGAGACTACACACAAAATTGTGTCATCTCAAATAGGCAGTGTATAAAACTTCACTAAAAACATAGGTGATGTACTCCCTGAATGGTTCTCTCAGGAGATTTATTTCAAAAATCTGTGAGAAGAGTTTTGACATATGTATCACTGGTATGGTTGCTTGAAACTTTCATAATATCTTTGTGGAGGATGAGAGTGAAAAATTTCTAGGTATAAGTGCTGTGGCAAGACATGGTTTTTTTTGTTCCTACACATAAACTGACCCCAAGAGGAGAGCCATAGGGCAGAGATTTGCAACATGACATCCGTCTAATAGGATGGCAGGTCTGGAACCCTGAGGCTGAAGGGGTAAGACTGTTCATTCTGTGTCAAGGTTTCCCCACACATTTCTTTTCCTATGCAGTTGTTTAGTTCCATTTAAAAATGAAGATTATGGTGGTTTATTGTGAAGACCATGTGAAAAGGGTGAAATTAGTTTAATTGGGGTTTAACTCATCTGTAAGACGATCCTTTACAATGTGAAGTGATTTCTACCCTGTTGATTAACTGACTCCATTGAATAAATGACCTATGCAGATGTCCAGAGGGCATTGTTGTGTATATGAGCAGCACCAATGGGCTGGTGAGTGACTGGGAGACAGAGAGGTCCTGCATGGCATGTGTGTTCTCTGCTCCTAGTGACTTTTGTGAGCATTAACTGACACTTGAAAGATGAAGAGCAACTCATGGGCCCAAACCTAAATGTACTGGAAAAACCCTTCAGCTGATAAAAATTTGCATGTGTCAACTTCCAGCTGTTAAATGGTTGATCTATTGAGTCCTCATGGCTTAGAATTATGTTTAAACCTTGGTATAATAAAACCAGTGCTTTTTAAGGGCATAAACAGACTCCACATGTTTTGTTAAATTAGTCACTTAATGCTTGAATTATATTTTAAGGGAGTCCATTCTAGTTCATCTTTGTTGGAATGAACTCTTTAAAATATGGTCCTTTTGAAGATGTCTCAGCTACTCTAGCACATGCCAGATGCTCACCATGGCTCTCCCTCCAAATGCTCTCATTCCAGATAGGTTAACAAACAAAAGTGATGGATATGCATGATGATATTGCTAAGTTTCATATTTCAGTAGTCAGGCTGTTCCCTCTTGGTTCCTTGGAAGTCCCGGGAATTTAAACTTGACTCTCAAAAGATGTATGGTCTTAACTTTTGGACTTCCTTTTAGATCATGTATCATGTAAGTACAAAATACATTATATCATTGCCTGTAAAGTCTGTGCCAAATTGCAAAACTTTTAACTTACAGAAAGGATTAACCAATCCTTTCTGCTTCTATTATTTTCTTGTCTCAATGACTCTGAGGGGATTGCTGTGGTCTCATTATTTGTGAGACATGATACAGTAGGGGACATGATAAAGAAAAGGTAAGGAGGCCCTTGATAATTGCCCTAGGCAATGCTATCTACATCTCAGACAGTTCATATGGTAATTGTGTTTATGTGAGCTCACTCTGGAACTATAAATCTCATCTCTTATAGTAGAGGGGATTTTGAGGAGTCTTGGGCTAGCTTTTTCTGTTGCTTTAGTTATGACATTATACTCGTATAAATAAGAATGGTGTGCTAGCAAAAGTGATGCCTAAAAATGGATGAAGAAAAACCACAACTAAGATGTAACCTTGTAGCTAGCTGGAGCATAAAATAGATGTTTATAATTCTAAGTCAAGTAAGTAATTTTCAGTAGTGTACCACATAAAATAAATTTATTGTTGTACCTCAGCTGTTTCAGGATTTCACAAAATGAGCACAGTGTTTCTTGTCAAGTGGCATCTATATGCTTTTTTGAGGCTGATAAATATAAGCATGGAAATAGAAACGCATTTTAACATAGAAGTAGGAATCAGTTAGAATCTTATCCATCTTTCTTAATATAAAGTATTTGGGAAAATTTGCATGGGATTTAAAAGATTTGGAAACCTGACTAGGCCTTGAATAAGTTCTTCCTTATTTTCTGTAACTAGTGGAAAAGATATTTCTCAGCACATCAGCTGCCTCTAATTACAGACCATGATACAAAGAAATAAGATAATGATGGAGACTGTCAGCCGTAACACTTTCTGGTGAACCACTACTATCTTTTTTTCTCCAAAATATGACTGACATCTTTCCTTTAACCCTCCCACCCCTAACTCTTTACGTATACTGGCATGATGGCCCTGCAACTATGTGGAGCACCACGTTTTTGTTGCTAAGCACTAGGACAGAGTGAGCCAAGGGAATCTTTAGCTATAATTTGTACTGAATTCTTTGAGGCTTTTCTTCAGCAAAAACAAAGTGTGGACCTTTTAACTCATTCATTGGAATTATTGATGAAGTAGTGCTTGTCTTTTAACACATTTGAACGCCAGTGCCTACTGAGTGATGGTTAAATAACAGATTCATCAGACAGTTATTTATAAAACTTCAAACATGGTGAATAATATTCACCATTATGAGAACCAGGCACACTTCCAGTGTCTTCAGGAAATGGCATGCACTTTATCTCAAGTTAATTTGATCCTGAATCTTGAAAATGCTGTTGTAAATTAAACCCATTCTAATTATATTTGATTAAAAATTAGCATGGAACTTACATTTATGAATAGTGTGGTTTGACCAGAAGTCCATGGGAATGCTGGAGGTGCAAAGTTCTTTTGGACAGCATGCTAACTGAAGACAGGAATTCTCTCATTCCATTCAAATTTCTGGTACCTTAAATTTTGCTTTAGTCTGAAATGAACACAACTATTATATTGTCTGTCCTTCATTATTCTGCCTCACAAACTCTTTCTTTCTTCCTTTCTTTCTTTCTTTCTTTCTTTCTTTCTTTCTTTCTTTCTTTCTTTCTTTCTTTCTTTCTTTCTTTTTCTTCCTTCCTTCCTTCCCTCCTTCTTCTCTTCTCTTCTCTTCTCTTCTCTTCTCTTCTCTTCTCTTCTCTTCTCTTCTCTTCTCTTCTCTTCTCTTCTCTTCTCTTCTCTTCTCTTCTCTTCTCTTCTCTTCTCTTCTCTTCTCTTCTCTTCTCTTCTCTTCTCTTCTCTTCTCTTCTCTTCTCTTCTCTTCTCTTCTCTTCTCTTCTCTTCTCTTCTCTTCTCTTCTCTTCTCTTCTCTTCTCTTCTCTTCTCTTCTCTTCTCTTCTCTTCTCTTCTCTTCTCTTCTCTTCTCTTCTCTTCTCTTCTCNTCTCCCCTCCCCTCCCCTCTCTTCTCTTCTCTTCTTTCCTGTCAGCATTTACTTAATATTTAATTCTTTTTTACTGAAATGAAAACATTAAATTAATTAATAAAAAATTAACAAATTGGAAGAGCAACTCAAGGACTGATGATCCAGCTTCTGATTTTGCCATTTCTGTTAGGTCTGCCTCCAGGCCTAGATGACAATTCACCATCTATCAGTTCTTACATGGAAAGTTTTTTTTGCAACACTGAAGGACAGACACTGTTTCATCTCTTCCTTTTATTTTTTACTCCATCCTTTACCAGAAAAAAAAAAAAAAAAAGTATCAATGATGAATGTAATTTCAGGTAGACTACATACTAGAGCAGATATTTGGGGTAATAATGTACTGATTGACATTGTTGCATATTTACATAGAGTGCACTACATTTTTGACAAGCTGGATGGGTTAATAGCAGTTCCAACTCTCTGAAATAGATGACTGAAATTCTTGTTTAGTACATTTTCTGAAAGAAAAGAATAAACTATGCAGGGATGTTTTTCCATGTAAAAACATTTTTGTAAAAGTTAGAGTTATAGTAAGAATCTCCCAAATATTCAGTCACTGCTTCATTACAACACATAATGCAAAAAATTCGGTCTATTCACCTATAATCATTATTATTCTTTAGAAGATTCTAAGTGTGAAATTGCTGTTTTTGAGTCTGAGGGAAAGGACCGGAAAGTATTGAGGATTAAGTTTCATCTTTGCTTGTTTCACAGCTTACAACTCTTTTCTTCTTCCTGACTTTACCTCTGAATTCCTGATTTGAGAAGTAAAGTCCCCAAAACTTGACTATTCTAAGAGATAGATAAAAATGTCAGTAGGCTAAATGGAAAGGGGCACCTAGATCCACCAAATACTTGCCGAGTAAGTGCATCTGCATGTTAAAAAAAATTGCAAAATATTTTCTCTAAAGAAGGAACAGAAGATTGAGACTTATTTTTTGCAGGATAAATTATAGATTGTTAGTAAAATTCACAAATTTTTAATTCTGTTTTGCCTCAGTGTGTGTTTTTTCTTTTCTGGAGATGACATGCTTGTTACTGTTTTCCATATCAGCCTCTCAAAAATTTGAGAACATCATAATGTATTTTGGTTTTTTTTTACATTTGCCTCTGTGGACTGGACTCTTCCCAACTAATTGATGTATGGCACTCAAGATTTTTTTCTAGAACTACAAATGACCAGTATGAAATTCTCACATTCTCATGTATTGTCAAGCATGGGGTCTGTAAGAAAAGTATTACACATTTTGAGACTCAAGAGACAATCTCAATATTTAGCTGATTTTACCAGGAGATCCAGGTTATGCCTTCTTAATGAAGATAGTCCTAAAGAATTTTTATGCTAGATACATTGACAGAAAGTCTGAGCAATGAATGTGCCCCTTGGTGATTAACACTGTAGAGGACAGAAAATAAATAGATGTCTACTGACATATGTACTAGATCATCTCCTTTTGACTGGAATGCACAGAGCTGGAGTGCAGAGTATGGAAATCAGACACTCTCTGCTCTGTGGATAGCAGTCTTCTTTCAACATCTCTGTGACAGCTGAGTGCTGTCTGATGGCTCTGTCTGCCTGTAAGATGTCATGTACTTGCACTTCACAGACAGCAAACAAATACAGGAAGATCCGATTTGCTCTGAGAGGGGAAGAATACACTCATGTATCCCCCATTCAGCCATGGGATTCCTGTCATTTCCAGAAGTGACATCAACAAACTACTTATTTTTCAGTATTTCAATGTTGGCCTGTCGTAGTATGAAGTTTTGGCCTAAAAACCAACTGATTCACTAGTGTCTTCTGCTATGCTAATTCTGTTCTTCTTTTGACTTCTTCTTTGGTGTACTTATGTTAGGTCTTTCCTCCATAACATCTTTCAAGAAAACCAGCTTAAGGTCATATTTTATTCAAGTAGATTGTTTAGTTTGAATGAAATACCAATGTGGACATAGTGTAGCTTATGTAATTTCTCATGCACATGAACTTTCCTGAGTGTCCCTATTTTGTTCTCTCTTTATAAATGGTTTTTTAAGGCCTACCACGTCTGTATCATTCCTCAGTTCTTATACCTACACATTCAAAATGCTCTACAATGCACTTGCTCGCTGTTTTCTTTCCCCTTCTTCTTTATTTTTCTCTCTTTTATTACTTTTTCTAGTAGTCTTGGCACTCTTTGACAACATGCCTTCCAGGAAGGGTTACATTTTTCCCCCTTCCTGGCAATTTACATGAAGATCTCTTGTTCTGCACTTTCCCCAGGACTCTGTGTGTTGAACATCCAAGGAAAGGTCTTCCAATTTACATGTACTTAATCAACATTCTGCTCCCCAGTGTTTCCTGCTCATTGCATCAGCTGGATTTTTACTGCCTTCTCTGTAAAATCTTTTTCTTGGACATTCTGCTGTACATAGGTATAGTGTTTTTCTCCATATCAGGTTCTATGTTTGACTTTAACAGGACCATACTCTCCACTGATATAAAGTAATTGGTTACACTTGAATTCCTTTGTACCAAGAAAACTTTTAGCCCTTTTCTACTTCTCTTGAGGAAGAATGTTTTGCTGTGTTAAACAAGCCTTACTGCTTTCTCTGTTGTTTTCATCTGTGGTCAAAACTTTTTTATCTTTCTATTTTTGAGGCATGAGGCTAAAACCTTTGTACTGTAGGTCATGATTGTTAAATAACTACAAGCTTATCCTTTAGCTCAATAGACTGAGATCATCAAGTATAACAAAGAATAACAAAGTAACTTGGTAGCTAACAAAAATAGTTAGGTACTTGATAATGAATTTTTATTCACTTCATAGGATCATAGACTGTCCTGAGTTGGAGAGGACCTACAAGGACTATTGAGTCCCTTTTTTCTGCCAGGGCACAGCAGTTTCATGGTATTGAGATGCTCCTATAAACCTCAATAAGGCCAAAAGAGCTATGTGCTTTTTATTTCCCTATAAAATGGGAAACTTTATAAAGTCTAATGCTTGAAATTTGGCAGGCAGTTGTTGATTGCACTCATATTAAAGGAGATTTCCTTGTTCCAAATCAAAGCATTTCAGATTGCAACCCTCATCTTCCCCAAGGTGGTGAGTATACTAAATTATGGATATATTACCCACACCACTATGTGGTAAATTTGAGAAAACTTCTAATCAAAAAATTCAGGAGGGGAACAGAATTTAGGGCTCCCCAAACCTGCTTACTGACTGTTACTTTGTGATGTCCCTTGGTCTCAAGTGACCAGGTACTGCATAGGAAGTGATGATCTCCTCTTTGGTGGTTGCAGACGTAACAGTAGTGGTCTGACTGTTTAGAGTAAATCTGGATTTGATGTTCACTTACTGTTTCATCTTTGTGAAACCACTTGCCCGAATTTGTGCTGAAGATTGTGGGCAGACGTGAAGGTACAGGGTGCATGTGTGACCTGCAGGACCCTTGTTAGGTATTCCCAGGGAAAGGTTCAACAAGCATGGTCCTGTATTTTCTACAGACTATTATACTTAACATTATTGGGCTAATAAACATGTAATTTTTCACCGTGCTATGTGTTTCATATACCATTTTTTTTAATGGATGCTAGACAAGAGATGAAAGGTGCACATTTAAAAGATGTCATGTTTAGTATCATGTTAATTAAATACAGTACACATTGATATCAATTATACCTTGGGCATCTGGTCCAGGAGGATTTGCATTTATTCCTTTATCCTTATTATACATCTATTGACATACAGAGTGAATAATTCTGTGAAGCAAGAAAATGAAAAAAAAAAGGACTGCAAGTTATATAGGAAACTCATAAATATATTAGAGATAGATATGGAGAAAGTGACCACCTTTCTACTTCATAGAATAGAATCTAGAATGGTTTGGGTTGCAAGGGACCTTACATGTCTCCTTATTCCATCTCCCCTGCCATGGGTAGGGTCCCATCTGTTCTGGTCTGGTTACTTCATTAAGCCAACTTGTCTTTTTCTGCCTTGCATACATTTTCTCTTTTTTCCTCTCATCTACCTATTTATTTTATTTTTATTATTTTATTGGAGAGAAGGCATAAAGGAGGATGCTGAACCCCAAATACTACAAATATGAAATATTCAGAATAGAGTCTAAGCCAGAAGAGATCAAGAAATTCAGAGATACAACTTCTTTATTCTTAGTCCCCTTCCTTGATCTCCTCTCAACAGTGTTCTTGCATCTTTCTTCCCAAATCACCCTTATCTTTGCTCCCTTGTGAAAATGAATTAAGATATGACTTTCTTATAGGGAAATTCCTGGATGTCAATTTACCTATACAATCTGATAACTTACCAAAATCAGTGTAGGAAACGTGTCTGTGCTGCTGGCCCAATTAACTCATATCTGTAAAATAAATATTACCTATTTCTCAGTGCTAAATGGTCATGTAACCAAAGCCTCTATCTTAATTCGGAGACACAAGGGATAAAGATAAGGGTGCAATGTAATGTAGATCAGAGAGAGAAATAGGGTTAGTCTTTTTGCATGCCGGACCTATTCCAGCAGTGTGATTTCGTGATTTAAATATGCCAGTAAAAAAGAAGGGTTTGCACAAGGAAGGTGCCGTACAGCCATCAGTGAAAATAAAACATGTAAGAACCCATTTTGGGACTAAGTTTGGCTAAGAGTAGTTAGTGTTGCGTTTTCCAAACAGCAAGACATGCATTAAGAAATAGGTGATGCTTTTATTTTGTGTTTGGTGATGAGACAAATTCAGTCCAGTGCAAGTCTTGAGAAATATGATAGGTTTACCCAGCTCCATATTATTCCAGTGTTTGGCTTTTCCATTTCATCTGAGTTATTTGTGTAATTTTTTCCAATATCTGACATGTGTTTTACCTAAAATAATTAGACAAAAGCACCACAGAGAGGTGTGATGGGGATGAATGATTTTACGGAATTTAAAAATCAAGATTAGCCAGTGAATAATAATATGAGACAAAGCTTCAGTCAGCAGATATATATTTATAGATATGTGCATCAAGTATAAATTAGGTTCTGCTTGAATAGAAATCAAAATAGTTTAGTTTAGTTTAGTTTAGTTTAGTTTTTTTTTTTCAGTTCCAGTTGAAACAAGATCATATGCTTAATGTCCAAAATAAGAGTGTCCAGGACTGTGTAAAAATAAGATATATTATTTCCTATGGTGTGATTTCTTTATGCCCTCCCCCAAGCTAAAATATGGTAGGTTACAAAAGAAATGCTCTAACAGTTTTGGCAAGTGAGCCACGGCAAGTGATGTGAGTTACAGAGTAGTTGGCAGTACTGTCAGCTCCAGAGGTAGTTAAGCTCAATGTGAGATGTTTATTACAGACTGCAAACAGTGATCTGATCCAGCTGAATTAGAAGCTGATAAAAGTGCTTGCCTCACCTCTTTATTTGTTGACATGTGTTTGTAAACATTCAAAGTTTTGAACTGTAGGGACAGTAAATTCTCTTCTACTTTGTTGATCCCACACTTTTACTATTATCTTTAAGCAATGAGACATTTCTTACCATTAAATTATTAACTTAAAATGATCCCTTCTTGACATTATTCTGATTTGCTTTGCAAACCTAAAGTTACTGTACTGTTATGTAGGAGATCCTGGTTTGGTACTGTAAATATATTTTCTTTGGTTCTTCCTTCCTCTTTTACCTGCCCCAGGCAACTGAAGAAAAATGTAACATATTAAGTTAGTAAGACTGATGTGTGAAAGCAACTCCTTACTATTTCTTCTGTCAATGAAAAGTTGAGATCCAGTCCATTGTCCTGTGAAACCACTGTCCTGTGCTGTCGTTTATGGTGGATGAAAATGAAGAAGACCAATAGTATGGTCCCATTGACAATGGTGGCTCAGGGATACATATTTATTGAGAAGAGCTCTTCTAATATGCATAGAATCATGGAATAGTTTGGGTTGGAAGGGACCTTTAAAGGTCATCTAGTCCAAATCCCCTGCAAGAAGCATCTTCAACCACATCGGGTTTCTCATAGCCCCATCCAACCTGCCCTTGAAGGTTTCCAGGGTGCAGAGTTTTCATATCAAGCCATTATGCATTTTGTCACAGCTCCACAGCTTCCACCACTATAATAAAGCGGAATTTGCATTGTTGGAATTGCCGTTGATTAAGATGAATCAAAAGCAAAGCCAGAGCCAGACTCTGCCTGGAATATAAACAAATAAATAAATAAAATACTCTAACAGGCATGAGGTAGTAGATTAAATATAGAATTACTTGCTGCCTGCAGCTGTCTGTCTTGCTCCATCTAGACAGATGTTGCAGCTTTTGAGACAAGAATGTGAATCAGCTCTTGGACCCCTTCAACAGCCAGCCCAGTCTGCCTTCAATTGCAGTTTATCTTTATATACTGGCTTAGAAATTTACAACGGTTCCAAAGCAGAATTACAAGAAGAGCACATGTTCTTTGTTCATTGGCAGCAATATTCACCAACAGGTAAAGGGGAACAGCAGGAGACCTTTAGTTGCATGACTCTGTTCTGTGCATTGCACACTGAAATGTTGACCCTGCTATGAAGAAGGTAAGGTATACAGCTCTAATGCAAATCTCATTTGCAGTGCTTCTTTAATCTGACAGCGACTCTACAGCTTTGAGGACTGTAGATTGTTTGCTCAGGAGAGAAGCAGAGGCCCAATTCTTACTAGGGTGAAATAATGTCGTGGATAGATAATACAATTTCCCCATTTTTTGCTTCAAGTAACCCTCACAAGAATAGTCTATTATAACAGTTACAGATTATCTAATACCGTAATATATGTCATTTCCCTATATTAAACTTTGGGACTAGGTAAATAATGAGCAGTGTTTTATGTTCCTAGGAAACTCATTTTCCATGGTACTATGCTCTGATATCAACACTCAGTATGCGTCCAAGTCTTGTCTTCACAGCTGAGTAATACTTTGTCAGGCTTAAGCTATAGCAATATTGCCAAAAGGCAAACAGCAATCAGTAACACTTCTGCATTCAAATGCAAAGTATAAAAATAATTTTTATCCAAGAAATACAGAATATGACATTTTGGTTGCTGTGATTTTCATGTATAGTAACAGGAGCAACAAAAAGATGTCATTGTGTGCTATGGAAAGATATCAGTATTTGTAGTTCCTTCCAGTCATATGGCACTGTAAAGGGAAGGATCACAGAAGCCATTTCAAAGCCAAGTCCTATCAACTCTGGGACTACAAGTTTTTTCATCTTTTTCTACCTCATTTCTTGGCGTGGCTCAAAAGATATAGTTCTTGGCTCAGAGGCAAGCAGCTTTCACTCTGCTTAAGAATTCTTGAAATAAAAAGGGGCCAAGATTTTATAAAAGAACTGTAGATTTTCCATGCCTTAGTGTCTGGGGGCTCAACTTAACTAGTTGAAATTCAAATGCTCTATAAGTTGTGTGTTGAACTTTCAAATGAGATCTCCCTATAATCACCAGCTGCTTTGAAAAACCAAGCAGTTATTCTCCAGATTAATTATGAAAAATTAATTTAGGTGTTGTTGGTCTGAGACACCCAGATGAACTTATATTCTGAGGACAAGTAAGATACACCAGGTACTGTGTCTGACTTACTGCCTATTGGAGTATAAAAGTACCTAAAATTCACCTATATTCCATTCAGTAATGTGGTTTTAAGTTATTAATTAATAATTTATAAAAGCATTTATCTGCCTTGGTGGTAGTCGCTACTTCAGCTTCCCTTATTTTTCTAACAGAAAAGGAAACACAATGCTGCATTCCAGGCGTTTCTATGGTGAGGCAAGAGACTGCAGCTGTAGACCTGAAGCAAAAGGGTGAGGTAATTTTAGTCCCGAGAGACTTGGGAAATATTAACTGTAAAAAAGAAAGTTAAAATAAAGTAACCAAAAATATACTCCATTATATTGATGAGTCAGTTTTACAATGGCCAAAAGAATGTGATCTTGAGATTAGCTGTGTCTTGTAAATATTTTTATGGGTTTTCATGTATTTATACAACAGCAGTCATTTCCCCCCCTCCCCATCCCTGAATCCCCTCAGGATTTAAATATTTGGTTTCAAGTTCAAATTGGCTTAGTTCTGACCTCTCTGCACTGAAGTTTCTGTCCAGAGCCAAAGTGTTAAGGCTGGAACTAGCAGTGAAGGCACAGCCTGCACAAGGGGGAGCAGATCTAATCCAACTTTGGAAGGCCCAGAACTCTGACCGCCTCTGAGTGTGTTGGGGAGGACAGGAGTTGGTGCCCCTTTGTTGGGGGCAACCTCCCTCTGTCAGTTCATCCCATATCTGAATGACAGTGGTCCAAAGGGGAGAGAGGAGGCTCTGTTGCCCCTTCTCTTGATCCAGCCTTGCATCCCTGAGGTACAGGTGTACTCATTCCCTATGGATATGGCACTTTGTATAAACTCCCACAGCAGAGTGCGGTCCAGCCCATTCCCACATCAAAATGCTTCCTAAACGTTCAATGAATTAATAATTTACCATCAGGCTGAGATTATTTCAGTGAGGCAGCTAATGCATAACTTAGGTTAAGATTCTGTTGAAAGGCTTTGGTATTACACAGTAGAGACTGTTGCTGGTAACTTTAGGCAATTTCCATAGTGGAATCAAGAAGTCAGAGCTAAGCATTGCATTTCTCACATATTGCCTGAGAAAAGACAGCTTTTTCTGAGTGATAACAGGAAAAATGCTACTGGTTTGTGAAAAAATCATTGCACAAAACACATAATATTGACAAAAAGTACTAGAGCCTAAGATTCTCCCTACCAGAAAAAAACCTTAAAAATTAAACTACTCAGTCACACTGCTTGTAGGTGATGCTGTGAATCCTGAATTCTAAAGGGGAATCCTTCCTGTAGGAAGAGTGGCTGATCAACGCTGCTTTCAGGAGCCTGCTGGCCAAGTGTGAAACATGTACTTGAGTGGAATATGAACAGACATCTCAGTTTTAAATAAAAATTCTTTGAAGTAACAAACTGCACAGGAGGAGGATGCTTTATCCTAACATTTCTCTTCCTGTGAAAAACTTTTGTGACCAGGCATAATGATACTCCTCTTGGTTGTGTTTTCAGCCTAGTGCTCAGTTGATTCCATTAGGTTGTCTTTAAGGATCAATAAGTGTGTAGCTTTGGAGAAATGTGTAGACAGACTGCCCTTATCTGAGATGATGTTATCTGTGCAGTGAACTTCTTCATCTATGCAGAGAACTTCTTCTTCAGAGAAGAGGAGCAAAATTCTCCTTATTTTCTGACCAAATCCTACCCTTTTAGTTTAAAACCTCACCATTATTTGGCCATTTAATTATTTAAACATATGTGAAATACTCAAAACTTTCTAAAGA
The DNA here is from genome assembly GCA_013390045.1 of Picathartes gymnocephalus. Taxonomy (NCBI): domain Eukaryota; kingdom Metazoa; phylum Chordata; class Aves; order Passeriformes; family Picathartidae; genus Picathartes; species Picathartes gymnocephalus. The sequence goes on from WEKY01007659.1 coordinate 117,947, forward strand.
GTCTCTGAGGGATGATGCTTAGAATCATAAGTCCAAAGAATGAAAATTTAATGAGTTTATGTTTAGAAAATAACGAAAGGAAAGATTCTTGGAAATGTAATGTTGGAGTGCAATATTCAAGGCTGCAAAACAGAGTGCTTTAAAATGTCTTGGCCTAAAATAGATGATGACAGAAAATATTGAGGAATATGTGAAGAGGAATGAATAATATGTGGAAATCAATATTAATATTTGGACTGTCCAAGGAGAAGAAAAAAATAGAAGTAAACTAATGTAAAAGAAGGTATATCAGATGACTATCACAGACTATCTATTTTTTATGCACTGACAGGTTAGCTAAAAATTTACCTCCACTGAATTTAAGTTGAATTTAAATATGAAAGGATTTTATTTTTTTTCATTTCTTTCAGGCATGTGCAGAGCAATCTGACAAAGAAAGTTTATAAGAACCCAGAAGCTATCATATATTCACTAGCCATACCTACTTTTATTCGGTTGAAGTGTGACCCAA
>WEKY01007660.1:0-12816 GCA_013390045.1 Picathartes gymnocephalus
GAGAGAGAGGGATAACTGAGCAAGAGGGGAAGGGTATAGGTGCTCATCAAACTGGGATAAACCAAATACAGATGGGGCGAATAACTGGAACAACCAACTGAACATGAAACTGAAGATGACTACAACAGGTTTTACGCTAAAATCACCAAATAGATGTATTTTTAAATGGAAAATCTTACTCTAGAAGCAGGTGCTTTCACAGCAAATCAAGAAGGGATGCTGCAGTATTCTCTTCAGCAGAAACCATGTGTGGAAGGCATTTCCTAAGATTCAATATAGAACAATAGTGAGTTTGGATAAAACTGTAATTAACAACTCCATGGTTGGTGCTAGTAAAATGATGAGTGGAGAAGTTTTGGATCATAATCTTTATATATGGGGATGAGTGGAACTGTCTAAGCTAGCATCTGCCTTCTGAAATTTTTAAACTTGGCTGTAAAAAAAGTATAATTCTACATTTATATACATAATTAAGAAACCTAAATGCCAGAATGGATCAGAATTATGTTGCTAATATTTTCATAAGATCATATACTACCTTACAGGTTCATTGGCAAAGGCAAATTACTTTGCCTGGACTTCAGTCTTGGTCTTTTTCAGCATCAGTCTGGATACTTTGCTGTAAGAGTCAAAAAATCTAACTACTTTGTATTGTTATCAATGTAACTGAATAAAATGCATGGTTCATCTTTAATTTATTAGCAAACATATCCCTAATTTTGAATTTGTTTGCTTTTCATGTCAAATAAAAATTCTTTTTACTGATGTCTGTTCATGTCTTTCTCTGACCTGGTATCAAACTATTGCTATGTCAAACTACTTCTGGGTTTGTGCTGGCTTTTTTTACTTTGGACCATCACCTACTTTTTGTCTATGTTAGAAGTTTCATGGGGCTCTCCTGTTTTGATCTTAGTACATTATCTGACACTGCATTGTACCATCTCCTCTCTGAGGCAGAAAAAGCCCTTGTTTACTTTTCTAGAAGTGTTTTCAACTTCATATGGATAATCAGATGACCTCCCTGACTTTTTCTAGTGCTTTAAATAATATGTCCCAGTATAATGGAAGAATACATATTCTCTACAGTTTTTTTATTTACTGTACTGGTTTAATTGGTGAGACAGGTGGATCTCTGCATCTACCTTGAATTTGTGCAGCCTTTACTGATTCAAAACATAAGGTAGATAATGTGGGACAATGCCGTATTTTAAGTGATTTGCCAGATGACTACATGGACTGAGATGTAATTCAGATGAGTCCTCTGCTATTGTATCCCTCTGTGTATGTGTTTAATGAAAGATCTTTAGTACATTATCAGTGGATAAAGCAATTCAGAAATTTTCAATAGGATCCATATTTAGTATCACAGATCAATTCTTTTTTCGTTTGCCCCACTAGTTAATGATTTTATTATCCTCTCAGTTAAATGCCAAATCACCTCTCAGAAACAAGCCAGCTTGGCTTGCTTATGCAAATGTATTCAAACATCTTTAAATCTGGAAAAAAATCTCTGAGATCTGATATGAGTGAAGTCTTGGGTTCATTTTTTGAGGTGTTATTCAGAAGGTTCACAGATGCACAGTGCTGGAAAAAAGAACAAAGACCAAGACTATTTAATTTTGGGGCAGAGGTTCAGGTCAGAGCCCGTTCCACCCAAAGTACTTCACCCTGTCCTCACCTCTGGCCTGAGAACAAATAGGTTTTGATTTGGAGAAAGATTATTTCCTCTCTTACAGACAATGTGTGCTGGGGCAGAAAGAAACCCGAATACATGTGACTGATGATATTTGTGGCTTGTTTCGAGTGATGTCACTCTGTGCATGAGTAGCAGGATTCTGTTATACAGCAATATTTAGTGTTCTCTTACTGTTAGGGAAACCCAAACAGCCCCTTTGCCTGCTGGCTGCATGCTACTGTCCTTTTACAGTCCAGGGCTAGTTTTGGCTCTGTACTAGAAATTCATACTGACCAAAACTTCATGCTGGTTCAAGAAGAGGTTTGCATACATTTTTGCCTCTATCTACTGTATTGTAGGAGCTCCTTTAGCACAAAATTAGTCCTGAAAAGATCTGTTTTACTGCTGGCTGAATTGTGCATCTGCTTTTTGTATCTTTAGAACTAGGGACACATGGAAGTTCTGCTTTGTGCCTCCACTTCCCAAAGCATATTCTGTTCAGGTGTGTGTAGCGTACAACATCCTCATTACAGTCAGTCTCTTACAGTAGTGTTGAATGTGGCCACAGAAAATAAAACTCCAGTCTTATTTAAAGGGCTGCTGTATAAGCTTTAATACCAATAACATCTTCCATCTTCAGACATGATAATATTAGTTACGGGGTCCTGAGGACAACCTTTTCATTATTGTCCCAAAAGGAATGGTGGCAGTAATGGGTGGAAAAGGTAGGGTACCCCACACTGTGCAAAATAATTCAGATGAAAAACATCTGAGTGCTTCCCTACCCCCAGGAAGGATGTAACCTGAGATAGGAACATGTGTGTGCTGATTTAGAATAACATTTCCTTCCTATGTTAGTCTCTATGAAAATGCAAACAGGTGTTAGTAAGCTAGTGTTACATGCTGACAAAATCCCTTTCAACAACCAGCCTGGGCTTGCCCCAGCTCAGGGGAAGGAGCCACAAGAGATGGAAAATAGTAAGTAAGCTCCTCTTAGAGGTGCAGAGCAGCTCACCCAGGTTTTAGGGATCACTGTCTTCCCTTGCTTTTCTCCTCTCTCCTCAGTCCCTTGGGTAACACTACATGTCAGCAGCATGAGACTTCGGGCTGTGCCAAGAACTGGAAGCATGTATGCTGGTGAAGCAGAGGCAACAGGCTGGGGCTGTCAGCCTGACCCTGCTGCCAAGAAAAGTGGCCAGGGAGTTGTCCCTTGGGTTCATTTACCTCCCCCAGGGCCGAACCTTGGCTCTCCTGAGCAGGAGAGTTTGGGAAAGCCTTTTGTAATACTCTTGCGTCAGTCATTGAAAGAGAGGGGAAGAGGGGCAGCTCTTTGGGTTTGTCCAGCTGTGCACTGGCAAGGGAGGGGCAAAGAAGGAGAGGCAGTAGCTCAGCAGATGTTTGGCTTGTCAGGCTGGTTTTGCCTTGCATCAGGGTGGGACCTCTGTGCTCCATGGGGAACTGGCATGTGTGGCTCCAGACCCTTCAGGTGTATGTATATGTCAGGACCACATGCTGTCAAAACTAGAATATAATCCACCTGCCTGCTTTCCTAAGTCTTATTTAGGTAGATCAACAATACACACCCACATATGTATGATAAATGCCCCAAATTTAGACTCTAAGTTTAATTTTTAAGGTTTTTGCCTTTGCTTGCAAGTTAGTTGGCTCTCAGCTACGAGGGAATTCTGTTTGGATGCTTCTGGTTTTATCCACACAAAATCTACATGGGCCCGGCCCCACAAACCTTTCTATGCATCACATAAAATTATTCAACCCAGTAACAACCTGCATCCACAAATTCAATTGATGAGGATTAAATGTTGGTAAAGGGTGGAAAACGTGTTGCCTTGTGCACCAAAATGGCAGCTGATCACCTAACTAGTCTACACCTGGACCACTTGAAACATACAGGGTGGCTTAAAGACCTCTGCTTCTGAAAAAGTATTTCCACTTGAAAATTCTTACTGAGGTATTTTGGGCAAGGAAGAAATAGCATTACTATCCCAGACCTATGAGTGTAAAAGGACCAAAAAAAAAGGCCCCCAGTACTGAAACTGGTGAACATCAGATCTGCTAATAGACTTAATACAGGACGTTTTCATTGACATAATTCAGCTGAGAACAGAATCTAGCCTTGTTATTATATTACATAAAAACTGACTGGAGTCCAGTATGAATGTCCGAACACTCAAGCCAATTTTCCTCCCATTATCTATAGCAAAATGAAAAGTGAAAAGGATAGTGCTTTAATAATTTGATTTGTTTTACTCTAATTGAAACTTTTTTCTTTGTGAGTGGAGAGAGAACAGGTGCCTATTTAGAGACCACGACAATTCTCACACAGATATAATTAAGCAGGAAGATCAATAAAAATCTCTTCTTGCTAAACAGTTGCCACTTTGGAGATAGATGTTTAAGTGTGCAGAAATAAATCCTTTCCCTGGGGAGCACTCTTGGATGATAGCACTCTTTTGGGAAAAAGATTTTACTTATTTATCTTTCCAGTGGCCATGGTACTCATGAAGAGTACAGGCCAGCTTGTTAGGAAAGAACTTTGCTGTTACTGAAAGACTGTAAGAGTGTATACAGAAGGTTTTATTTAAAAGTAAATTCTGCAGGAAATTGTTACTTTTCCAAGATCTTCTGGAACTTTTTATAAAGTACTTTAAAGAAATTTTATTTTTAATATATTCATGGAACAACTAGAAATACCTTAAATCAGTCAGACTGTTTGGCCCTGTCCTGACCAGATCCTGGCTGCTCCGTGAATTCAGCTATTCTTGATGTGCATGGGTAGTGCTACGATTTATACAAATTTGGAGGACCTATGGACTCCCTTGAAGGCAGAGAAGCCCTTCAGAGAGACCTTGACAAACCAAAGGGCTGGGCAATCACCAACTGAAAGAAGTGTAACAATTCTGCCCTGTCGCTGGGGCAGCCCTGGGTGCATAGACTAGGAATGAGATGCTGGAAAGCAGTGCCACAGAAAGGGACCTGGGGTCCTGGTTGATGGCAAGATGAACAGGAGTCAGCAGTGCCCTGGCAGCCAGAAGGGACAGCCGTGTCCTGGGGGACATCAGGCACAGCCAGGCAAGGGAGGGGATTGTCCTGCTCTGCTCTGCACTGGGGCGGCCTCACCTTGAGTGCTGGGGGCAGTTTTGGGTGTTGGGGTTTATATCTCTTAAAAGAAAGATATAAAGCTATTGGAGAGTGTCCAAACGAGGGCCATGAGGATGGTGAAGGGCCTTGAGGGGAAGCCGTATGAGGAGCNATGAGGATGGGGAAGGGCCTTGAGGGGAAGCCGTATGAGGAGCAGCTGAGGTCACCTGTTCTGTTCAGCCTGGAGGAGACTGGGGGGAGACCTCACTGCAGTCAAGCTCCTTGTGAGGGGAAGAGGAGGAGTAGGCACTGATCTCTTCTCTGGGGTGACCAATGATAAGACCTGAGGGTATGGCCTGAAGTTGTGTCAGGGGAGGTTTAGGCTGGATATAAGGGAAAGGTTCTTCACCCAGAGGGTGTTTGGGCACTGCAACCAACTCCTAAGGGAAGTGGTCACAGCACCAAGCCAGACAGAGTTCAAGAAGCACTTGGACAACATTCTCAGGCACGTGGTGTGATTTTTGGGGTGTCCTGTGCAGAGCCAGGAGCTGGACTCATTGATTCTTGTGAGTTCCTTCTGAATTAGGATATTCTATGATTATCACAGAATCAAAGAAATTTTTGATGGGCTATCATCCTTCAGTAACAAACTCAATAAAAAGAGAAGAGCTGATTGCACTGTCACTTTCTGTGCTGGACACCTCACTTGGAGGCCACAGCTAAAATGAAAAAATGGCACAGATAATCTCTCAAATGTTCTCATGCACAACTGCTACATGTCTTTCTTTTTAGTATTCTCAGCATAGATCCTTCCTTTTTCTACCCTCAGACGGTGTGGTAAGGAGAAGAAAGCATAGAAAAACAAGTTAAATGAAAGAAAATATTTGATTAAGAAAGAAAATAAAGATTAACTTTTCATTGGGCCACAATCTCAGAGGTGAAGGCACTTGTTTTCCCAGCCAGTTTTGGTGCTCTACCTACTAGAGTGGGTCGTGGATGACATAAGCGTAAACACACAGTTCACCATCTGCCAAGTCTCTCCATTCCTAATATATCTTCTGAAAGTATCTTCTTTGGAAAGGGCTATAGTATTTCTGGTAATGGCACTACAGTGTCTGAAAATGCACTTTACCATAATGTTCCAGGTAACGAAGGCTGATTTCTAGTGAAAATCATGGAGAAGTGCTATGAAATTCTCTACTCCCGGCAAATGAGTTCCTTCTGATTAATGCGCTTATAATGAAACACCATGATGATTGGGCCTTGAAAATTCCTAATTTTCTTAAAATTTGAAAAGTCCTAAAGTCTAATCCCAGCTGATACTCTGTGATACCATTTGTTAATGTCTTTTCTTCCCTGAGAAGACAACCGCAAAAGTGGCAACAGATCTTCTAAGCTAAAACTTTACTTTTTCATTAATAAAAACCAACGTAATAGTGTACATCTGGTCCAAAATTATATTATTACTGAAATTACTTTATGCTATAAATAAGATTTGCCCTGCATATAGTGCTGGTATACTTGACATTCTTAAATGTCTCGTCAAGTAATCCTTATTAACTGCTGTGGAGGACTGCAAGAACCAACCCCCCAGTTTGTGGGGATAGAAAAGGCCTCTCCTAGGATGCCCTGCACTCTTACGCAGATATACCCCAGTTACGTTTCCCCGACTGGTTTGTTTACCTGCCTGCCCCTTTCCCGGAGCAAGCCGCTAGGTTGGAGCATCCTCGCCGCGCCGCGGGGCAATGGCAGCGGCCAGGGAGAGAGCGGGCTCCCATCCTCGGTTCCACAAGGGTCCCTGCTCCCCCTGGCCACTCTCTCCCTGTCCCCTCGTTGTCCCGCGGGCCCTGGTCCCTCCCGTGTACCACCTCTGAGCCCCCAGACCATTGGACTCTAATGCTCTCCCCCACCCCTTGCCTGCTCGGGAAAAACCCCTGTTCGTTCCTAGTTCTGATATTCTCTGTTCCTGGTCTTCTTCACGGGTGGCTGTAATAAACCCCGTGGAACACCATAAGAGAACCCTTCCCGTTTCTCTTTGCCGGAGGATTACAAAGCTATCCGGTGTGTGTGTGTGTGTGTTCGTGGGGAGTGTGCACATGATGCCAAGCGGCTCCTTGCTGGAGGCGCTTCTGGAAGGTAGCGGCACCTTACCAACAGCACAGCCACCGCTACAAACTGCTGTCTGTATCTTTTTGCTTACTATTAGTAATCAATTGGCAAAGAGTCCCCTCCAACCAACCCATTCATGCTGTTGCTAAAATGAAAAGTTGTGGAAACTTCACAGAGGAGGTAATTATCAAGCAGATTAAGTTACCTTAAAAGAAAGGAATAGCAGGGAAAAAAAAGAAAGAGGATTCTGGTAGTTTGCACTTCAAGACAAATGAAAGATATGTTCTGCTGCTCTGCTTTTTAAGGCTTCACTTAAATCCCTAAGCAGTATGCTACTGGCCTTTTTGATGTTTGCTTGTAGATCACAGCAAACAGAAAATGCATGCATAATGAGTACGATCAAGGCTCATTTGAACATTAAGACTGTTGTAGACAGAGACTGTGTAACACCAGCTTTTGTCTGTGACTACGAGTGTCTCATGAATACTTGAAGAACTGAGTTGCATTGTTAGCACAGAAAAAAACGCCAGTGCTTCCATTTGGTCCCTTCTTTTTTTTCTTTTTTTATTGCTGCTAGTAATTTTTTGTCTGAGAAGGAACACGTAGAGAAGCCAATGTGTAGGAATTAATGTGTAGGTAATGACTGCTGTGAGACAGTCCCTATGACTGATCATTCTTTCTCAGCCAGGATAGAGACTGTGGAATAATCTGCTCTAATATTATTGATTGATTTAGTTGGTTGGCTCATTGATTGGTTTCTGTCAAGCTGGAGCAGAAGCAGTGGAAACACTGCTGGATTCCCAGCCAGGTTGGTCCCTCGTTTCTCTTGCAGGTGTGAGTGGATTTGCACTTCTAATTCACCCTTTCCAGAACAAGCTGTGGTTATCGTCATAGTGAATGTGGTGGCTCCCAGGTGAGCTGCAGCTGGTAGGGATCAGAAAATCCCTTTGAAACCTGCGTAAAGGACAAGGAATGGACACAGAAAAATTAACCTTTTATTGCTGCCTCCTAAGAATGGAGGAGAGAAAACAAGGCCACATGGCTGAGCTGAAAATGTGAAGTTTCTGCAACTTCCCTTTCTCATCTGTTACAACCAGAGTGTCCCCATCCACAGCCCACAGCAACTGGCTCTGTCTGCAATCTCTCTGCAGCTGACCTCCTCGACCACCACCAGCTTTCCTCACTCTCATTGGGCTTGTTCTTCTTCACTTCTGGCAATGCCATCCCAAGGTAACCATGTGGTTTTCAGGAGGAGGTATAGTGTAACACATCTTTTTAGTTTGTTTGGAGGAATGCAGGAGAAATGTGCTGTTAATGAACCCCTACATATATTTAAGTCTGAAAGAATAGCTGGTTTGGATCAAGATTGGTCACTGCAAGTTTGTCAACGACACAAGTCTGTGTGATGTGGCCAATGCACTGGAGGGCACTCCAAGGCCCTGGACAGCCTGGAGATGTGGATCTGTGCAAATTTCTGGAAGTTCAACCAAGCCAAATGGAAGGTCCTGCACCTGGGTCAGGGCAACCCTGACAGGCTGGTCAAAGAATGGATTGAGAGCCATCCTGGTGGGAAGGACCTGGGGATGTTGCTGAACAAGAAGCTCACCATGACCTGGCAATGGGCACTCACAGCCCAGAAAACCAAAGTGTCTTGGGCTGCATCCGAAGCAGCATGGCCAGAAGGGCAAAGGAGGGGGTTCTGCCCCTCTGTTCTGCTCTGGTGAGACCCCACCTGCAGGGCTGCATCAGCTCTGGGGTGACCAAAATAAGAAGGATGTGGTCCAGAGGAACATCACAAAGATGATCAGAGGGCTGGAGCACCTCCCCAGTGAAGAAAGGCTGAAATGTTGGGTTTGTTCAGCCTGAAGAAGAGAAGGCTGTGGGAAGACCTTGTAGCACCTTCCATTCCCTAAAGGAAGCTACAAGAGAGTTGAAGAAGGACCTTTCACAAGGTCATGTAGTGACAGGATGACAGGAAATGGCTTTAGTCTGAGAATAGGTTCAGATTAGATATTAGGAAGAAATGCTTTGCTAAAAGGGTGGTTAGGAACTGGAACATGTTGCCCAGGGAAGTGGCTGCCCCATTCCTGGAAGTGTTCAAGGCCAGGCTGGATGGAACTTTGAGCAACCAGGTCTAGTAAGAGGTGTCCCTGCCCATGGCAGGGGGTTTTGCACTGGATGTAAAATCCCATATGATTGTATGATTCCATGATTAGTAAACTGATGAGCTTGCAGGAAAAATTGCAGTCAAAGCACTGTGGGGATATTAGACTGAAAAGAATTTCATTAATGGAATCTGGTATACAATCTTTCAGTCATATTTTCTTAGACCTTTCCATGTAGGCAGATGCATTATTATTAGGTAGAGCACTACTTACTGTAATGTCAGTTTGCTGGGTTGTCACCTGTGTACACAGAGCTCTGTCACAGTCAGAGAAGCCGTTGTAATCTCTAGAAATATATGAAGAATTAAGATCAGGTACATGCTTCTTGAGGTAAAGGTGAGAGAAGAACATGCTGAGAACAATGGGGACAAAGCCAGTACCTCATCTGATTGTTTTCTGCCCTGCTTACATGAAATACAAATGGAAAAATCAGCAAGTAGAAGGTGAGACCAATACTGGAAGGTATGTTCAGCTTAGTTGTATTTTATTTGTAGGATGATAATTAATACAATTTAGAAACATTCCTTATTGGGAAAAAGTGGATCAGGAGAGACTCTTGCCAGAAAGGAGAAACTGTGAACTCTGGCGTGCAGGCACCCAAACACGCAACTTGCACTCATAACCAGGCTGGAACATTTGGGCTGCCTCTCCTCTGCCATGGAAGTTAACAAGCTCATAGCATAAGCAACCAGCCTCAGCAGGTTATCTGTTTAAAAGGTTGAAAATTAATAACTTAAATGGTAACACCATGATGTCGGGACTTACCAAAACACCATAAATTACTGGGACCATTTCACTGCAGTTGCAGAATCGTAAATGGCACACTTTGCTCAACAAAAACCAGATGAACGAAAATTATTAACCCTGACTTCTGAAGGAAAAGGCTAAATGGTCGCTTTTTCAATCACCTTCACTCTGATAGTTTGAGAATGGTCTTAAAAAATTTGATAGAGACAGATTTCTCAAAAATAATTGGGTGTATATAGAAGCCTTGTGGGAAACTGAAAGTTGGCAATAGGAAAATTTGTAACTGGTTTTTCCACTAACAGCAGAAAAACAGTAAATCTCAACCACTATCTTTTTGGTTGGCCATCAGGTGTTATCATCTAGGTAATCTCAAACCACGTAGTGTCATTTTGATAGTAGAGGGAATGAAGTAAGTGCTCCAGGAATTCAGAGAGAATCTGAAGGATGTGCTGGGTAAAGAGTAGAGGGAAAGAAAGTTAATTATTTTAATACATTGCAGAAGTATAGAGCAAAAGTCCATACAAAATCAGGCTTGTTTCCTTGTTCTATTGAATTTCTTTTAAATGCAAAATAATAGGCATCAGAAGCAAACTAACAGTTCATCAGATGGTGCTCTAGTTGTAAGGCGCTATATATAATGTGGAATGTAGACTTTACCAGCACAGGTTTTTCTCACATTGGTATGTGTGAGCAGAAGTTACTATTTCACGATATACTGGCAAGTGCTAACCTTTCTCAGACTAGAAAAAGCAGTTTTACGGAATAAAAAATTCTACTGAAAGCTGGTTATGTGTCTTTGAGAAAAAAAAATCATACATGTTTTATGACACTTATCCAGCTGAGGGGCACAGTTAACCTCGAATATAGGTGATCAAAGGCAAGGTACCTCTTGTGGCAATAGTGTTTTCTTTCTTCAGAGGACTGGGTGCTACAGATCCCCTCTCCCAGATCTTGGAGAAAGGATCCAGCCACAGCCTCTTGTCACTGCTGACTGCCCTTGCTCTGAAGGGAGCCTGGTAGCCTAAACAGACTCTGAAAAAAAATCTGAACAGCCTGTTAAGTTTAGAATTGAGAAGGGAAGGTTGGAGGCTTAAGCTTTTGTCTCTCAAAAAATGTCACATGCTCCACCTCTTTTTTGTGAAGTGAATAACTTTTATTGTCAAGAATTCTGTGTAAGATTTCAACATTCTGACATTCTTTTCTGTTAATTTTCCAGAGCTTTAATATGGTTTGATCATTTCCAACACACAGACAAACTTCTCTATGTGTAAGTGGGCTACTTTGCTTAGGCACCAGAGCTGTGGCTAACACTTAATACTCTTGGCAGCAAAGAGCTGCACGGATCTAGATGTTCTTTATTTTTGTCAGTTTTATGATGCTCTTTTCATGAAATATCCATTTTACTCACGCTTATAAGGTTTACTTTTCAGATGCATCTTGCCTGGGCTGGGTTAGGTGGTCCAGGACATGGAGTTGGGTTTGAAGGAGGCTTGAAACTAACCCCAAACTGTGTCATAAGAGTAGCAAGTGGAAACTGGCATTCAAATTCAGTGATATTTATCAAAGCTACTCATATATATGTTCTCCTTTTTGTCAGGATAAAGAAGATAGCTTTCAGAACAGAAATGGTGATTTCAGTACTCAGTTGAGATGCAAGGAAACTCGGCACTACATCTTGTGCTCAAATCTGACCATTGAAAATGTTGTGAGTTTTAATCTGAAAGTGTGTCTGTCTATACAGTATATCCACCTATCTTCATCGATTATTCCAGCCTTCAATTTCATAGCATGAGCCACAAAAGACCTCTCAGTCTTCAGTATTTTTGCAAGAGAAAACTGAGTCTATCCTACCAATTTTAGAAAGTGCTGTCCCATCTGGCTCTTCACCCAGAACACCAGAAAATTCAAATTCCCTTAGTCTCTTTGCTGTAAATCCCACTCTCTCACTTACCACCTCTGCAAAACTCAGGCATGTAGATTAGTTACAAAATAAGACATAGGATATAATCTTGCCTAACTTCACTCTTTCTTTCTAGGCAGTCAGTACCTGCTAGAAGCTTCCACCATGTCCGACAGAGCCAGTCTCTGGTGGCTCTGAAGACGGACATGTGCTGGCCCAATTACAGAGATTGGTAACTCCTCTGTGATGACATATTTAAGGAGAAAATCAGAACAGCATAAGCATAATTTTATTCCAGGGGTGGCAGGTGCTGCCGCCAGGGTTATTCCCACACGTGGCAATGTGCTGTGGCCACCGCCATCTCAGCACAGCCCACAGTGAGCCTTGCCTGCCTGGCCACCCCTGGCCAACCCCAGCCAGCTGTGCTGCGGGCAGAAGGGCAGGGCTGTCGGTGGTGGCTTTCACTTCCCAGCGCCCGCATGAAGAGAGGCCTTAAACGGCGCCAGAGACACGGCGGCCACCACTGCCCGTGTGATGGTGGCGGGGCCGCATGGCCGGCAGCGTAAGCACGAGGAGTGATTCCCTGATGCAGAACCTAGACGAGATTGGCCTCTCGGCACTGCCGGGTCCTGCAGGACTCTTTGAATTAGTGGAACTTGTTGGCAATGGTATCTGTGGGCAGCAATCTTTCTTCTAGTCAGAGAAGAGGAGGAAGTGAGGACATGTGAGGGAAAACAACATGGCAACACCAAGGTTGGTGGAAAAAAGGAGGGGGAGGACGTGCTTCAAGCGTCGGAGCTGAGATTCCTCTGCAGGCCGTGGTGAGGACTGTGGTGAAACAAACTGTTCCCCTGTAATGCATGAAGTCCACAGGGGATGCAGAGATCCACTTGCAGCCCATGGGAAAAGTGGTCACGCAGGAGTGGGTGGATGCCAGAGGGGGCTCTGGGAGATCAAAATAGAGAGAGAGGGTCCCTGCTTTCAGAGATAGAGAGAGAGAGAGAGCCCTTGCTTCCAGAGCAGCCTATCCTTAGAGGACTGCACCCTACGGACGAGTGACCCACACCACAGCAGTTTTGGGAAGACTGTGGNACGGACGAGTGACCCACACCACAGCAGTT
>WEKY01007663.1:0-12604 GCA_013390045.1 Picathartes gymnocephalus
AAGCTGCACCAAGGGAAGTTTAGACAGGACATTATGAAAAAATTCTCCACAGAAGGAGTGACTGGGCATTGGAGTGGGCTGCCCAGGGAGGTGATGGAGACATGTCCCTGGAGGTGTTTAAGAAAAGACTGGATGTGGCACTCAATGCCATCGTTTAGTTGACAAGGTAGTATTAGGTCAAGTTGACAAGGTAGTATTAGGTCATAGGTTGGACTTGATGATCTCAAAAGCCTTTTCCAACATAATAAATTCTATGATTCTGTGTTTTCGTGATATCTGTCAGCATTTTCACCTCCCAAAATAAGCATTTAATCACTTACCACAACAATCGTACCTCCGTTTCCAACTTCTTTTACTTTTGATAAAGTCCAAAACACGAGATAAAAAATATAAGCATGTTTAAGAAGTGTTGTGAAATTGTAGTTCCTGTGTTACTGCAGGTAAACCATAACTCAACACTTTCAAGAGCTGCTCTACCCAACTTAGCACAGTCCTGTATTCCATTATGTTGATATTTTATGCATGTAGATTTAATGATAAGCATAGAGAGAAATCAAGCAAGAGCTGCTAAACAAACCCTACAACTTCACTATTAAGTGGGCTATTCCACCAGTTGTTCCAAAGAATATTAGAAAGACTAAGTACATAAATTTCATATTAAATCTCAGTGGAACTTATTTCTTAGACTTTTTTCTCCATCCTGAACTGACAGAGTACCCAATGTGTCTTGCTCATCCAGTTAAGATAAAAAATTTTGGTATGCAATCAGAGGGCTCAACCGAAATCAGAGAGCATTCCCTTCACTGGGCTTTTTTAAAAACGCAACTGGAAATCTAGAAATGAAACTTTATTTAAAAGGTGATACCCTAACATATCTTTTTCTTTTCCAGATTTTGAGGAAGAAAACATCTGAAATATAGCAAAAGTTATCTATTTTAAGGTTGCAGACTGATGTTTAAAAAATAGACTGACATTTTGCCTTTTATGTCTTAAATAGCTTAGGATACTTTCCATTGGAAATCTTATTACATTCTTAAGTTCTGTTTTGTTTGTTTTTCTGTGCTTTAAGGACATGATTTGTGAACATTACTGTTCCCTGCCTGTCAGCTTTTTAGCGTGTTCATTTGTAATGGAATTCCATTCCATTTCATGGTGTGCTTGGGCACCTATAAACTAAAAACTCATCCAAGAAGTGCCAAAACAACTTCAGACAGAGGAGATGGCAGGAGAGAGTTTGTTGTTTTTCTGTGATCATGCAGACACTGTGGTGCAGGATGTTTCTACTGTCAAAGTCATAATACAGCAATTCTGATGCCATACTAGGGCTAAACCTGACTCAGAAAACCCATGCCTACTATTAAAATTTGCATTGTATATCTGTTATGTCATAGCAATGACATTTGTTTAGTACCAAACTATCCTGTATGATCCCCATTCCCTTTCAATACATTACTAGGGAAAGCTAAAAAAACTCAGCCAAATTGGTTGGTATACTAAAATACCAGTCCAAGTAGTCAAATTGTGTGGTATATTTAATTACAAATATATACATCTTAAATAGATATATAAAAATGGTATATTTCATTACAATGAAAATATAGATGCTTAAAATATATTCCAGTGTTAGCAAGATGTGAGGACAATAGGATAGTTAGTTTTTATAAGAGAAAAAAAATGCAAAGGAAAATAAGTACTGCACAAAGTGATATTTTCTTATACCACAAGTGGTATGTAAGTTTTTTAAGTGGCTTGTAATTTTTTTTACCTTAAATATCACACAAAATAGTTAAAAATATTATTTTACCAGTAGATGTCAGTGCAACCATTGAAGTCAACTATAATATAGGAGAGTATATTCTTCATATTCAGTACTGCAGACAAATAAAAGTATACTATTGAAAGCTATATCATGAAACACTGTGATGGTTTGGGAAAATATTGAGTCTGTTTTTCTTACACTTTCATTTATAGCTTCAGAAGCTTGAAGGGAGCTTTGTTCAAAGAGTATCAGAGGTATTTTCTAGACATCTGCTTTACTTTCTGAACAGCAACTCTAATTTTCCTTTTTTTTTCCCCCAAAACCTATTGAATGTACATTAATATGTAGCATTAACAGAAATAGGTATTGGGACTTGACTTTTTCCAACCAGAACATAGGATTATCCATCCAAAGGCACAGCTACAATTTATCAAAGGTAATTGGAGCTTTCTCTGATCTTTCCAGGTAAATTCCAGAGCTGAGTGAACTGCTTGGTGGTTTATATAGGCAGTTAAGTTAGTGGAGCCATCTATCATGAACTAGTAGGTTTAGAATCTCATTAAAAAGTAAAATAGCTTACTATGCTGTTCTTCTTTATTTTAAGTTTTCATATGCCAAGACTGTAATTCTTTATTTTTTCCTGCAATAGCTGATGCTAGTCATGACACTTCCAGCAGAAAATTCGATTCTCCATGATCATTTAGATGTTAGTAATGTCATTAACTGTTGACACAGAAACACAAAACTCACTCCAAAACCCAAAGTCCATGGCAGAATGAAATCCATTGAGACGTTTACCTGAATCCAAAGAAGGAGAAGCAGAGAGAAGAAAAACTGTTAAATGACAGTTAAACTGTTAAAAGTAACTAGTAAAAACTACTATCAAGTTAAATAAAGTCATTATGGACAAATTGTTCTACTTGGGGTTTTCAGAAACTCGTGTGAGAACCCCCACAATGGAATACTAAACAGAGTAAGTTAAAATGTAGAAGTTGCATCAAGCTACGTGCTTCTGTCTCCTCCCTCGTACTCTGTGTCTTATCTGTGTACAAATATCAGTTTCTTGTAATGAGGTGGAATATTTTGTGCATCATTTGAGAAATGCACAATGTTCTATAAAGACGCCAGGATAATCAGGAACAGGTCTGTTCTTGACTAACATCCTTCTTGGCTTCATGAATCATAGAAAGTTTAACATCTCTTCATCAAACTCAACAGACTGTATTATTTACAATCTCCACAGTTCTCCTGAAAGCCAGTAATCAGTCTCACATTGCTGATCATTACCAGACAGCTGACATTAAGATGTACAAAGTACATTGTATGCAGAACAGGAGAATGGTTACAGAAATTGGGACGAATATGCCTCAGTGACACTAAGTTCTCTGATCAGATATGTGAACAAGAAAGAAGAGAGATGAAATCAGGCACCCAGGAGATCGTAGTTAATACACAGCCTGGAAAATGGAGTTAGGATCAAAGACAGAGAATACTCTATATGAAGGGACTAGCCTTTTAAAATCAACAGACCCATGAAAGCAAATGGAATGTAACACATAACAAAGCCTTTCACTCATTTCTCCAGTACTTCTATCAATCACACAGCAATGCTACATGAGAAGGGCTTGTCCATGTGAAAGAGAAAAAAAACCTTTCCGCTTGTTTCTCTCTGAAGAGCTAAATATCTAAAATTAGTCAGTGATATTTTGACAAAATTCAGGGAAAAATTTGGTCCTCTCAGTACTAAAGATGAAAAGAAAGATGCAGGTTTATAAGCATAGGCAGAAGATAAATTTCACAAAATATAACATGACAAGTACAGACTTTCTGGGAGGGAAGGCTATATTTAATTAAACACTATCGCTTTTTACCTATACTTAAAAATACCTTTTAAAATTGATGGGAGGCTGCCTGTCATGAGTTGCCAGGTTGCATAAGCATTCAGACTTTGCTAATATTTCCTGGATTTATGTTCATTTTGCATTGCCTGCACCATAAGAGTAAGATCTTCATGCTATTACACGTGCAAGACCTTTCATAACCTTTGGTGGCTTTAATACCCCTTTGGTGGCTGGCCTCATCACTAGGTATGAAAATTCACCCCAGTAGGGAAATCATACAATCCATTATGAAATCATACCCATCTAGGATCTCATTGTCACATATCTCCCTTGTTCACTGCTGAAATGGCTGCTTTTCTTGACGCACACCATCTGACCCAAAGACAGCTGTCCTGAGTATGGTCCTTAGAGGGGCATCTTCCCAGACACAGGTGAGCTGAGATCAAACCACAGCCTTTGAAGTGCCTGCTCTGCTGCCGAACAGTATCAAGACACTATGCTGTGAAAAATGATAGTTCACCAGATGGTGGCATCACTTTAACAACATATGGAGCTTGGTTAAAGCCTACTTCATCCTTCTTACTTCTTTCCAGGAACTCGGCAAGTACCAATTGCAACCCATCATAGTAATTCTTCACTGCCATAAGATAGCAAGATTCTCCAATTTCTATAGCTTTGCAATGAATACTTGACACAACTTAATGAGATATGCACCACTGCTAGCTTACTCAAAGCCTAAGCTAAATTGTAGTGGACAGTTCTGTGTTTCCTTACCCTCCTTATTACTTGGTGGTGTTGGAAAAAGTAAAGGAACTGAGTAGAAGCACAGAGAAGGTAGCAGCTCTTCAATCTTTTTTTTCCTTTTGAAGCATGCTAGACCACTTCATTTACTGAGAAAGATCTTTAAGTGAGATTTATCACAGAAATACACAAATGGAACATGAAAAGCAGCCTGTCCTAGTAAAGTTCTTCATAACAACAGACATAAAAAAGCCCTCTGGTGTTACCAGTGGTTTTTCAATTATTTGCCTCAGTGATACAGTGGTAGAGGCAATATCTGCTTGATACTAGGAGGAAGGCCATGGAGTTCAATTCCATAAAGCATCTAGGCACCAAATTCCTGGCTCAAAAGCTTTCTTTGCTTAGCTCTTCAACATTTAAGATGAAATTAGGGGGTCCCTCAGCTGAAGGACCATGGCTGCGAAAATGATAAACACACAGTAAGCCCCGAATCTGTGGAGGATCTGCTGTTCCAGCTGAGTCCATGGGGCTTCATGGGATGCATCTGAGAACACTGAAAGTCCTGGCTGGTGTCATTGCAAGGTCTCTCTCAATGATTTTTGAGCAGTCTTGGACTCTAGAGAGATACCAGTTGACTGAAAGCTGGCTAATGTTGTCCCAGTTTTCAAGAAGGGTAAGAAGGATGATTCTGTAAACTACAGGCCTGTCAGTCTCACTTCAGTGCCTGGTAAAATTATTGAGAAGATTATTCTTGTGGGAGTTATTGAAAAACACCTGAAGGACAGGCAGGTATCGAACAGAGCCAGCATAGCTTCAAGAAAGGAAAGTCCTGCTTGTCAAATCTAATTTCCTTTTATGACAAGGTAACACACCGAATTAATCAAGGGGAGAAAACATGTAATCTTTTTGCATATCAGTAAAGCCTTCAATACTTTCACAGTATCCACCTGGAAAAAATGTCCTGTGCACATCGCAATAAATGCCTTGTGAAATGGGTGAGCAGGTGGCTCAGGGGTTGGGCACAGGGGATTTCAGTGAATGTGGTGACATCAGACTGGTGACCTGTCACTGGTGGGGTTCCACAGGGCTCCATCCGTGGCCCTGTGCTCCTCAACATCTTCAAAAATTATTTGGATGCAGGACTTGAAAGGATATTGAGTGAGTTTGCCAATTATGCTAAACTGGGAGGAGTTCTTTGACTCTCTTAAAGGCAGAGAGGCCCTGCTGAGAGACCTCATTTGAGGGCTGGGCAAACACCCATGGCATACTGTTTACAAGGGAGAGTGCTGGATTCTGCACCACAGATGGGGTAGTCCTGCATGTATGGACAGACTGGGAAATGAGATGCTGGAGAGCAGCCCTGCGGAAAGGGACCTGAGGGTTCTGGTCAGTGGCAAGTTGAACATGAGCCAGCAGTGCCCTGGCAGCCAGGAGGGCCAGCCCTGTCCTGGGGGCATCAGGCACAGCATCGCCAGCCGGGCAAGGGAGGGGATTGTCCCGCTCTGCTCTGAGCTGGGGCGGCCTCACCTCCAGTGCTGGGGGCTGGCTTGGGCACTGCAATATAAGAAAGACATGAAAGTGTTAGAGAGTGTCCAAAGGAGGGCAATGAGGATGGTGAAGGGCCTTGAGGGGAAGCTGCATGAGGAGCAGCTGAGGTCACTCGGTCTGTTCAGCCTGGAGGAGGCTGAGGGGAGATCTCATTGCAGTCTAAAAATTCCTTAGGAGGTGAAGAGGAGGGGCAGGCATTGATCTCTTCTCTGTGGTGATCAGTGAGAAGACCCGAGGGAATGGCCTGAGGGCTGTGTCCGGGAAGGTTTAGGTTGGATATCAGAGAAAGGTTCTTCATCCAGAGGGTGGTTGGATACTGGAATGGGCTCCCCAGGGAGGTGGTCATGGGACAGAGAGTTGAGAAGTTTGGACAGCATTTTCAGACATACAGTGAGATTCTTACGTTTGTCCTGTGCAGGACCAGGAGTTGGACTTTGGCAATCTTTGTAAGTCCCTTCCAACTCAGGATAATTTATGATTCTATTATTCTAACAGTTCAGTGAATTATGCACTAGCCTTCATTCAGGGCAACAGAATAAAAGCCATGTCCTCTGAGAAAAGCATAAGGACATGCAAATGGGTAGAAATTACAATGAGGAACTTGCCCTGTTGCAGCCTCCTATTTTTGTTTCTTTTACTAGCCAGTGCCAGGTGCCTAACTAATAAAGCACATACAAGAGTGAGCAAGGTTAGCTTAGTCAAAGTTCAGTTTCCTCTCGCACTCCATAGTGGTGCCTCCAGGACTGCAGTATTGTTGTTCCAACAGCTTGGCATCAAGGCTCACAACACTTTAAAATACTTGGAGTCAAACATACTGATAGTATGCATCATTAAAGTAGTAGACTTGCATATGAGTACACATTGATATAAGCAATAAGATGAGTTTGACTGCTCATGTTGGCCAGACCCATTAGGAAAGTACATTAAAAAAAAAAAATCCATATCATCTGACTTGACACACAGATTACATAGTTCATATCCATGGTAGAGCCAGTTCAGTATTTTAATTCACAAAAACATGAATAAAACATAGTTTCAAGAGACAGAAAGTAGAGTCCTCATATCATTTTGCAGAAAAGGATTTTTTTAAATAGGGAGTGGCTGACGGAAAACTCCAGATACAACTAAATATTAAAGGCATTTGGAAACCTAGCCCAGATGCAAATTTTGTCTTTGTGTCTGTAATGATCTAACTCAAAAGTGAGAAACGAACATCACAGGGCCGGGAGGTGAGGTAGTAATAGAAATCTGGGTGTGAATTCTGTGATTCTGATGTGTGTCTTCATACAGAAACTACTTTTGAAGGCACCTCCATCTTTATGTAAATGATGAATTCCTAAAATGGGTACCATATGATCTGCAGAATAACAATGCCTCACTTTTGCATAAATTAAACAGCAGATCCTGATAACTAGGCTTTCCCATTTACATTATGCCTGAATTCCAAATCCATGGGATATAAATGAGAGCAGCATATGGTCCAGAATGGGAAAGCTGTGGGACTTTCATGTATGCACCATGGGAGCAAATGGCTGTCCCACAGATGGTGGAGTATTTAGATACTTCTCCTGTATGATGAATGCCAACGCATAGGAAGATGAAGCCATGAGTAGCCTCTAGAGGTTCCTGCTGGCTGGCATGCCTAGAACCGATGCTAGAGTTACACAAAGTGTTTGCAAGTATAGCTCTTTTTATATCTTGCCTTTCTGTTTTCAGTGCTTGTCTGTATGTGGAAATTTATGGCATAATTGAATGATCTTTCCAAAAAGCTGTACTATAGTTAGAACTTCTATGTGACAGCAATAATAATAAAAGTAATTTTATTTCAAATTGACCACTTCAGTTTTTCACATAAGAAGTGCATGGAGCAGACACACTTTTGGGGGTTTGTTTTTAACTCTCTTGACCTGGGGCTATGAAAAGAAATTCACAAAGCAGAATGGATGATAAAGAAAGGTCTGAGACGCTACTTCAATATTCCACAGACTTCCACAGGCACAAGTTATATACAATGCCATAAACATTGACAGAGGCGAACATTTAGACACAGCCAGCAGGGACAATATCACAGACAGGAAAGTCAGAAAAATCTTTATGTGAAAAGTAATTCAGTCCACTGGTATATTTTTAAATATCAGTTTTGGTTATTTGGAGAAGAGCTACAAGATAATGAAAAAAAAAAAGATTTATTTCCACAACTGCTCTGAATTTACCTTTGAATCCATAGCCAGCTGTAAACAATAAACAAGTTAGCACACAGGAATCCTAGCACAGTGGTACGTGTCCCATCAGCTATAATCAAAACACGCATATAAAGCAGCAGAAAATTGTTGCAACAAACAGATAAGAAAATACTTGTGACAAATTGCAGCACTGAACTTAGTAAAGCAAGCCACTGTGAGCATACAAAACTCCTCTCCCTGGCCTTCTTCCCACAGCTAACTATATCTCCCACACCCTGCCTGCCCTGCATGCACTCTCTGACCCCTCTCCCATTTCCTCCTTAAAACAGAATGTGCCCTGCGGAGAGAGCATCAGGGCCAATGGTCTGAGGGCCTGGGGGTGGCACACAGGAGGGGCCAGGGTGTGTGGGCCAGTGTGAAGACAGGGAAGGAGTGGCTAGGGGACAGGGATCAGCGGGGAACCGAGGAAGGGAGAACAATCTGGAACCTGACCTTTCAGGGGAAAAGAGGGGCAGGAGGCTGATGGGCCAGCCGGGGAGGCAGGACTGGGGTACATTTGCACAGCGTCACCAGGCGTCCTGGGAGAAGCCTTTTCTGTCACCCTAAGTAAGTGGCTAGTCTTCAACTTAGGGTCTGTTCCTCCAAGGGACCACAATGGACCCTGGCTTAGCGGGCTCACCTGCCTCCACACAAATGTACCTGTGTTCACAAAAACTCGAGCTGTACATTTCAGACAAGAGAACAGCAAGAGTTAAGTGAAAGAAGATGCTATTTCTGAAAAGGGATACTCTGGGAAAGTGGAGGAGAAAGTCCATACTTGTAGTAGGTAGAAACCTCATCCACAAATGGATTACTAGTGACTCTTCAAATCAAGTTTAAAAACGCTCTGAGTCACTCTTAACAGCACCTAAAATTTTCACTTTAGGTGGCTGGTAAGGTGGAAAAGACATAACAATAAAATTACTTTGAGGAAATACCGGAAAAGAGACAGTCTTAGTCTAGATTACCCTTGAATCAGATTATTTCTTCAGGCATTCTCTTCTGAACCTTTTAATAAGAAACAGGAGATCATGGGGAACACATTGTATATTTTTCCAGTGTTTAGAATCCATCTCAAAATTATTAGCCCAATAAATAGAACAGCCATCTTAGCCTACTTTTAAACTACATGACTAGTCAATTCCCAGTAGAATTTCAACACAGCTCCCATCCTCACAATTATCTACCACATATTGTTAGTCCTAAGAGTAGCAAATGTTACAAAATGAATATATATGCATGATAAAGAATAAACAAATAAAAAATCCTTTTTGTTATGGTACAAAAGCCTGTCTGTGCCCCTGGTTAATCTCTCTATCAAAAACCTCTATCAATTGGACACAGCTTGCGTCACTGGTCAAGAGACCACCCAGGCAATAACCGGAACCAATCAGATGGCAAGCCGGGAGCTTTGAATCAACCCCCTGCGTTGCATCGTGAGCTTGGGCTGGCTCCTACTGTGACCTTCCTGCAAGCTCTCTGAGTAACAGAGCCGCGCCGGTTGGCAGGCGAGTGGGCACAGACTCGGGACACATGCAGCAGGGTGTTAAGCAAGCAACGAGATGGAGGCAGGAGGAATCCTTGTGGGGATATCCCAGAGAAAGTTTATTTAACCTACTCTCTGAGTGGTTCCATCCACCAGAACTGGGGTCTGAGGGCTAGCACAGAGTTCTTAACGCCAGGATCCAAGAGGAGGGGTTTAGGGGCTTGAACCAACGGGTGCAAAGGGTAGGTGGGGAGAAGGGTGTAGCCCAGGATACAGCCAGGGGCACAAGCCAACGGGGATACAGAGGGCAGAGAACAAACTGGAACTTGTGAGGAGCAGGGGAAGAAAAGGCCAGCAAGCCAAACACCAATGGGGTAACAGAACTCCAAACAGACCCATATAGGGAGAACACAGGGACAAGGCTGTAGCTCTCCCCAGGCAGGAATAAATCAATGGGCAATAATATCAATAAAATCAATATTCTCTTGGTGGCACCCTTTCCAGCGTTTCATTGTAGGGTCAGGCACACCAATCTCCTCACCCCCATAAAATGAGGCTCCCAGAAATAAATCTGGTTTTCTGCCGTTTGCATCATGAGGGCTCGCGTCGTTCCTTGCTCCTCCCAGTTCCCCTCACGCTACATGTGGTGACCTTGACATGATACTGCCTGCCTTCTGGATGGGAGGAGACCTTTGGATTTTACAACAATGAGAAGATTTTTCTCTCAAGAAGAGCCCTCAGCCTTAAAGGTATGGGAACCCCTATTTCAAGCATTTGTGGTGGATTATGATAGAGAGAAATTGTTTTAACTCCTCTCATGGGCAAAAGACCATGGACTAGATACCTCAGCAGAAAGAGCTGTGAATTTTAAAGTATGGGTTTGGATTTGTCATGTTATTATGCAATCTGCTGCCAACAATGACTATTCTGCTAGGACAGTTGTAGAACCCCATCAACTTACATTAAATCTGATTAGCCTGGCAAATGGCTTGGAATGGGATTCAGACCCCAGGGAGGAGGGGTGAGACGAGCCCCCACCTCACCGAAGGGTTATATCCCCATGGGTTTCCCCCATGGCTGCGCTGCTCTGAACGGGTACCCCACAATGGCGCCTCTTCCAGGAGAATCCCCCCAAGCTAACCCCCCAACCCAAGCAGCCCTGGCAGGCCATGGACCCCTGAGAAGAGGCGGGCGGCCACCGCTGACCAGCCACATGGTGGATTGCACATTTCTCCATGTGGCTGGGACCCAGAGTGGGACAGGGCGCACCAGAGCCACGCGAACCCGAGTGCCAACTACAGTGTGGTGTCGAGTCACTGCAGGCCAGTGGGCAGCGGCATGGTGCCGTGCCAGACGGCCAAACGGACCGGCTCGATCCCGGACGAGTGCTCTGCGCCGAGCAGCAGCATGGTCAATTGCACAATATTGCCACATGGCACGAGGGACCCAAGTGACATGGTGCAGCATGGGGCGGCTGAGCTGAGCAACGCAGCACTGCACAGAGCTGCCGAGCATGGCAGCGTGTTTCTGGGCAGCGGTGCAGTGGCAGACACTGCCGCAGAGTGGAGCAGAGCACACGGGGCTGGCGCAGTCCCAATCCCATCTCCAAGCAGCAGCCTGGTGCGGACCCACTCCATGCTGGCCCCCCAGAGGTCCCCCCGCACCGCCGTACCCCTGCCAGGCTGGTACCAAGAGCAGTGCAGTGTCCCCATGACCCTGGGGAGCTGGCAGGAGCCAAACAGCCTGTCCGCCATGGACCATGTGGTCCGGTCTTCGTGGGATGCACCAGCATCTCCATGGGGCGTGGCCTTACCTCAAACCCCTCCTCTGGGGGTAGCACCACACCCCTGGACTACCCAGAAGGGACGTGTTGTTCCCTTCAACTCTGTCCTCAAATACGTCAACACCCCATTGGGGTGTGGCCCTGCTTCTGACCCTGCCTCTGGGGAGCAGTGCCACACCCCTGGACTGACCTCCATGGGGTGGTAAAGAAAAAATCTGGCAAATTTCTGGAGACTAGTTCATGACTTAAGAAAAATCAATTCTGCCATGGAAAGCATGGGCTCATTGCAGGCTGGCATGCCATCCCCCATGATGATACCAACCTCCTGGGATATTCTGATTGTAGACTTGAAAGATTGCTTTTTTACTATTCCATTACATCCAGATGACATCCCAAAATTAGCTTTTGCAGTACCCTCCGTTAATAACACTGCACCTGCTGAACGTTATCAATGGCGGGTTCTTCCCCAAGGGATGAAGAACTCCCCGAATATCTGTCACTCATATGTTGCACAGGCACTTTCCTCAGTGAGAGAACAATTCCCAGGGTCATATTGTTATCACTATATGGATGACATCCTAATTGCTACCCAAACCAAAAGGCAACTCTTGGAGATTCAGCCAAGCCTGTTGCNTTGAATATTGAGCCAAGCCTGTTGCAATCATTAAAAACATTTGGGCTGCAGGTTGCTCCAGAAAAGGTGCAGCAATAAGCACCTTGGAAATACCTGGGACTCGATACAGCCACAAGTAATCCAATTTTCAGCCAAAATTTGGACCCTAAATGATGCCCAAAGACTTTTGGGCACCATAAATTGGGTCAGACCCTATCTGGAGCTAACAAACTCACAACTGGCACCTTTATTTGACCGCCTAAAAGGAGATCCTGAGTTAATTCCCCCAGAAAATTAACTCCAGAAACAAAAGCTGCTCTAGAATCAGTAGAGCAAGCTATTTCCAACAGACAAGTCCACTGAATATGCCCAGAGGTGTGTTATCACTGTGTTTATCCTTATTGTTAATTTCCATCCTACTGGAGTAATTGGATAATGGGATATCAATTGGCCTGCCCCTCTGCACATTTTGGAGTGGGTGTTCTTGCCTCACCAACGAAAAAAGACAACACTCACTCTCTATGAATTGATAGCACAATTAATCATCAAATGTCATTACAGGTGTTCGCAATTAAATGCCAAAGATCATGTGACGTGGCTCAGGCTGCCTG
>WEKY01007664.1:0-28921 GCA_013390045.1 Picathartes gymnocephalus
CTTCCACAAACTGATTGGCAACCAGGAGGTTAGAAGGGCGTGATTAGTCCCTAAGCTTATCCCTTTACAGCCTAGAAGAGACACCATTAAAGGGAATTTGAACCCAAATGGGTTGGATTCAGCTGGAAATTTCAAAGCTTTAATGTTTTAAATGTTACATCCTTGGCTTTTGCTAGCATGACTTTGAAATACCAGCTGAAGAAGATTTTTAGTACCACATTCCACATGCTTTCTTCTCACCTATTATCAATTAAAGTGCACTTAAAATACCCCATAATCATGAATGCAAAAGATATTTTTTGCTTGCTTGCTTTGTTTTTTAATCTGTTCAGCCAGGTCATGTTTTGGTGAATGGATAGAGAAGGGAGATGCATCATAAGGTGGTCCTGTTGGTGTGCTGGGCTGTTGGAGGGGGCTGCTTGTTAAACTCTGCTAAATAAAAAACTACTGCTAAATAAAATTGTAATTTGAAATGGTTTTCTGTGCTTCTTGTGGAACTACTCTCTGTTTGGCTATTGCTGTATTATCTCTACAGAATGATTAATCCCTTTGGGCTTATAAAGTTGGATATTTTTACCCTTGGAGTAGAAGAGATTGTATCAGATGACAACTTCTATGCACAGATAGCATATTGATATGTATACATTGTTCATCAAGAGAAAATATAGATGTGTTAAATACAGCTTAATATTAATTTGTTTACTCAGTTATGTCATAATTTCTCTTATGACTTTGTCATTTGCATTCTTGATTATGAGAAACATTTTGTGAGTAAACAGTCTGTCACCTCTTTCATTTTTGGGACTCTAGGTTTATGAAATGTGAGAGAAACTTTCCCTGATATTAAAATTTGTGTTGTTAAAATTCAAAATGTAGTCACTTAAATGATAACAAATCAAATACTGTTGGGAAATAAATTTCCTAATAAGCTGAAATAGTCAGATAGGAAATGCTACAGTAATAGAAATCAGATTCTGTCACACACTACTTCTTACTGCAGTAATGTTTAATTTTTTTGCTGATACACAAGAACTGAACTTTTCAGAAAGTTTTATATCAAGTTAAACTACGGGGAAATAGCATGTACAATTCTGGTAATTTCACATAATTTTCAGTCATTTTTCAAAGAATAAATGAGAAAAAAAGAAATATTTATGTAAGCAAGATTAGCATGCAAAGATTTTAAGTAGTAAGGGATACTGGAATGTATCCGGAATAAAACATAAAAGATACTGGTAATCTTTAATTTGCTTCCCATCTTTGCTGGGAAGAATTTAAAATTAAGTGTAAGATCTTTGTATAATTCAAATTATTATGCATGTATTCAAAAGACTAAGTTGTAGCTAGAAGTAATAACTTATGTAGTACCAAAATAGTTGGACAAATTAGATAAGGCATTAAATTTCAGGCATTTAAAGTAGAAGCCTTGAGCTTCAAAGATTACTGCAAGTTGAGAGTTGGTAATAGTTGCTGAGAGATTAATTAGATTTATAATAGTTAGACCACCTTTGTAAAAAATGTTACTTGGTAGCAGTATAGTTGTGGTGAAGCTAGTCATTAGGCAGGAAAGATGTGTATTAAGTTGGTGGCCTCTTAGGTCCAAGAGATAAATAAATAGTAGTGGAACAAGAAGTTAGTTGGAGCTACTAGAGCATGCCATGAAATCCATTCCTTCCACTTGCTCTGTGCTCTGCAGCTACTCTAGCAAGTCCTCAGGTCACCTGCCTCTCGTCCTTTATCTAGGCTGGCAAGTATGCCTGTATGCCAGTCATATGTCTGTCAAGTCAAGTGAGGTATGAGTAATGGTGATGGCATAAATAGACCCTATTTCTGTCTCATCATCCGTGATGATGTACTGGTAGAAGAGAAGGATTCTCATCCACCTGTGCTAAATTACAGTTTGTCAATGATAATTTACCTATACCTCATCTTTGTGTCATGGTGAATCTACCAGTTCTTTGTTGATTGAGTTATTTGACCTTCTGACTTTTTAAGGAAAATATATTTTGCTTGGCAAATGCAAGTCTTGTGGTTACTCAGAGCATACTTTTTTGTGAAAGTTGTTTTTACCCTCTTTCTTAAATTTCCTTTATGTCTGCTTTTCCTTGAGCATCTGAACAACCTTTCCCCATATGGAAGGGTGATAAAGGAGAATCCTTTCCAGCCTCTCTGCCAGCATTGGCCTGTATAGCCAGTGTAATATAAGGAAAAAGCCAATGTCTTTCCACATCCCAGCGTGACACTTGTTTATATTATGACCCATTTTGTGTCATGTCTGCAAACTTCCTGCATGCATTTGTGTCTCTGGCTCTGCTATTCTCTGCTTAGGTGGCAGCAGGCCCTCTCATGGCTCCTTATCTACACATACTTTTGCAGACGTTACTGTATTGGGTTTGTGTGGCAAATTCTGGTAGTGGGGAGGGCTACAGGGGTGGTTTCTGTGGGAAGCCTCTGGAAGCTTCCCCTTTGTCCAGTTAGCATGCCAGTCAGCTCCAAGATGGACATGCCACTGGCCAATGCTGAGCCCATCAGCAACAGTGGTAGCACCTCTGGGATGACAGATTTAGGAAGGGGGGAAAAAAGGCAACTTCAGCCAGAGGACTGAGAATATGTGAGAGGAGCAGCCCTGCAAACCCCAAGGTCAGTGAAGAAGGAGGGGGACAAGGTGCTTCAGGTTCCAGAGCCAAGATTCCTTTGCATCCTGTGAAGACCACAGTGAGGCAGGATGTTCCCCTGCAGCACACTGAGGTCCACAGGGGAGCAGAAATCCTCCTAAAGCAGGTGGATGCTCAATGGAGGCTGTGACTTTGTGGGAAGCCCAACCTGGAGTAGGCTCTTGGCACGACCTGTGGTCCCGTGGAGAGAGGAGCCCATGCTGGAGTTTTGCTGGCAAGTCTTGTGACTCCTTGGTGGTGCCATGCTGGAGCAGTCTGTACTTGCAGGAATGCATCCCCTGGGAGTGACCATACATACACTAGAACAGAGCAAGAGTGCAAGGAGTCCTCCCCTGAGGAGGAAACAGCAGAGACAAGGTGTATTGAAGTGACTGCAACCCCCATCCCCTGTCCCCCTGCACTGCTGTGGGGAGGAGGTGGAGTATTCAGGGAGGGAAGATGAGCCCAAGAAGAGGGGTGAAATGTAGGAGGGGAGGTGTTTTAAGATTTTGTTTTATTTTTGATCATCCTGCACAGATTTGATTGGTAATAAACTAATTTCCCCAAGGTGAGTCTGTTTTGTCCATGATGGCTGTGGGTGAGAGAACTCTCCTGATCTCAACCTATGGGCCTTTTGTTATATTTTCGCTCCCCCATCCAGTTCCAGGAGGGCAGTGACAGATCACCTTTGTAGGGGATCTGGCATCCCCACCACATTTATCTAGTTCTTTCCCTTTGTCTCCATTTCTCTGTCCTTCCTGCTTGGCTCATTACCAGTAGTTTCTGCTGAAGAGTCCATCCTTTCTTCATATTAAAGGGGCACTTAGCAACCTGTTGCTCTGTCTGCTGCTGGATTTTTTTTGAGGATATCTCCAGATGCAGAGGACTGTGTTTAGCCTGTGTCCTGAATGAAAGGCCAGGTACGTCTTGCTAGTGGTCATTGAAGAGGGTACAAGTGAATTGTCAAGAGCCTGGATCATTCTTTGTGCAAATAATGCCGAGAGAGTGAGGATGATCAGGAGCTGCTTCAGAGGCTCTCTGCCAAGATGGGCTTTTCCTGGATGATCTTTGAGTGGCTGACAGGGCTAGTGTCAGAGCTGCCCTGTAACAACTGCGTAAAGCAAAGTTAAGCTAAATGCAGAGGTAAATGTGGGCCACTGCTTCTTTCAGGACTAAACCCCTAAGCTGTCCAGGCTTTTGGAACTGATGTTCTCCCTGAAGATGAAACAAACTGAGCAATGACAAAGTTAGAGAGCTGCTCAACTTTTATTCTTCAAAAGGAGCTTGGCAGCTTTTGTGCTTTTGTATTAGTGAGTTGGTTATGTTTTATAAAATGTCACACACCTTACAGGCCTGTCCCTTTCTTTTTGTTCTGCATTCCACATCCATTTTGCCATTATTTGTTTCCATGCAGAGCCAGTATGTGTCATTTGCAGTGCCACCAAAGAAGTGCTGTGAGCTCTTAGCATAATCTTTATTTACCTCTGAGTGAAAGTCTTCTAAGTCTTTACTTGTTTAGAAATTTGAATTCAGACTTCAGGGTAAAACTAAAAATAATCATTGTACTAAGTTAAATAAGAGAAGAAGCATTTAATGAGCAGCACTCATGTTATGGCTGGTATGTAACAAAACAGATTTGCAGAATAAATCATATGTATCTACACTGTCTATAATAAATACAATATTTTCTTAAATATGGTTTTCATCTTAATATGCACTTCATTGTAATTGGTTTGGTAAAGCTGTCATCATGAAGTGAAACCATCTCATAGCATTATGTATTTTAACACTATTGATTTTATTAAATGCAGAAGAGATCAAAATTGGCTTATTACAAATTATTGTTCACAAACCTGATTGTGATTTTTTTCTATGAAAGAAAGTATAATAACATTGATGTGAATTCAAGAAATGGGAATGAGCCTCTTCCTATGTACAAAATATGCTTGTATCTTTTGGCAGTCAGACTTTTTCTCCCCTGAGCCCAATTTCTGATGCAGTTAAAAAGAACAGAGGAACATGTTCCCCTGAAATCACAGAATCATAGAATGGTTTGGAACGCAGCTGTGTGCCTTGAGAGATCTTGCTTTCTCTCTCACTTTCGGAAGTCTCAATTTCTGTCTTTCAAGTAATAGATAATAATGAAATTGAGATGTGGTTTCCCAGTTTCTGCAAAATTTGCAAAAGAGAACTTTCTACAGAAGGATACCCCAAGAAGTAATTCTTAAGCATGTTTTTATTTGCTCTACATTTCAGAGTTAGAGGGGAGCTCTTGCTAGAGGTATGTTTAAAATATTTAGCAAGTAGATGTAAGCTTTTTCTGTTCACCCTTTGGTGCAATTCAGGTAGCTGTGATAAGCACAGAACAGTACACAAAATAACAAATCCTGCCAACAGGCACAGTGTGAATTTACCACTAAACTGCTGTACCTGTGCACTTCCTTGGCAGCCCTGAGAAGGAACAGAGTGGGTTTGTGTGTGTGTGTAAAATACCACATGAATATGGAAGCTCCTTGTTCCTCACAAAGGTCTGGCAATTGTGAAAGATTAATGGAACAAACTAGATTATAGCTAAATGATTTTTCATTTCAGTAAAGATGTGCCATAATTATTTTAATTTATTTCACAGAGAAAACTAATTACATTTAATTGAGTCACAACAAAATACAACATCTTTTATAATGATTAAGTCCTGTTTATTTCTATCCAGATATTCAAAACATTGTTTTACAGAATAATGAACTTTTGTTTTGGCAGAAACCCATAAACATGTAAGCACATGAAAAAGTTTGAAAGACTGTCAATGTCAAATAACTTTCTTTGGGGTATTTTAAAACTGTTATCTTAAAAAAAAAGCATTCAATACATTAATTTGTACTGAATTATGGAAATTGTCCAGGTAGCATCAGAAAGGAAATGAATTGCAAAGCCTGAAAATTCCCAGAGAGAGATTATGAACATGAAACCTGAGAATACAAGTGAAATTTCTGAGCTTTTTGGAATAAAGTTATGAATTTCTCTTGCAAAAATTCAGAAAATGCAGTATACCTAGCAGCCTTGACCTTTTCAAGTCTTTCCTTCATAAAGGAAAGGTTTCCCAGAAAGAGAGGGAGCCCTCTGTCCTTTAATAGTGAGGGTGCAAGGAGTGAGTTCAAGTTGTTAGTCTTGCTGTCTGTTATCTGAATTGCCGTTTCCACTTTCCTTCCGCTTGGCCACCTATTTCAAATGCCTTATTAATTTCATAATCAAGTTCATAGCTGGTGGGTTGGGCTGATTGCTTTTTGTAGATGTGCTTATGTGACACCTGCTTGCAGTGTTGGAAATCTGTGATAGTGTCATATCATAAGAGAGTCTGTCTGTTTCTCCTAACACAAGAGATCTATTTTTTTTTTCCCCATGGGTGCTCTGCTAAAATTTAAGACAAATTGACAAGTTTGAGAGACCTGATGAAAGTCACTGCCTATAAATTGCAAGCAGTCACCAATTTGCTTTACCTCTGCTTTTCAGTATCTCTCTTTGTTCACTCAGTCCCACTTTGGTTTTGCTTCTTAAACTGCCCCCTGCTTTGACATAGAGCCTTTTCCTCTGCAACAGGCTGTCAGCCTTTCTTTATTTCTGAGCATAATAACACTACCAAAGAGGACATAATGTTTTCATACCTACCTTGTAGTATCTTAATTTTACTCTATAATATCATATCTCATTAATTCTAATACTATTTAATTAAGCACAGAAACTATTTTTGAGTCAAAGATGCCTTGTAAAATAGAAGTACCCTGAATTGTGTTGTTTCATTTGTTACTTTTGCTCATAAAAAACTATCAAATATAACTTTCTCTAAACCCTTGCTGGTTAATGTTACTCATGTAATAGGCAACCAGGTAGCAAAGTAAGTCTAAAATGAAATGAAATAAGAAAATTTGAAATTATTAATTTGAAATTTATGAAAATTTCTTGTCTGATAAAACTTAACAGAGGTTTTTGACCTGTAGTCCAAGAGGAACAAACAAGGGGGGGAAAAACATCTAGATATGTGAAGATCAGCTTTATTAAGAAACGTGAAAATGATTTTCTGTGTGAGACTCAGGAAATCTGAATAGACTTAATAAAAGCTTATTTAAATGTGGCAATAAATATGTATGAATATATGCTAAAATCTATCAGGAAAGATCTCTTAAAGGGGGAATGTAGAGTGACCTGTATTCACTGTCATTGTGTGTCAGAAGTTGTAAAAAGAACTAGTAGCTAAAGTGCTAAAATTATCAACAAGGTAATAATATATTATTGACTTGGATGCAGACTAATCCAGAGATAAATTATCTGTTAAGACTTCTGGATATTTTATCTTTAGTCCTGATATATCACCTCTAAGACCGCTGGCTTTACTGTCTGTATCACTGATTGAAGCTTTATTATCTATATTTACAGTGAAAAAGGACTTCTGGAGAATATTTTTTTAGGATGACGTGTGAATCTCAAAAGTGCTTTTATGTCACAACTGGAGCTATAGTAGTAGCTTTTTTATAGTCAGGAGTTTTTAATTATCAAGAAATATCTGCATATTAACAAAATGCTGTTTATATTTGTAGAGATAACCTTTGCTTGCCTCAACATTTCTGCTTGTTTTTATTTTTTTCTCCAGGGCACAAAACAGAACTATGATAGCAACTGGAGGAGTCATAACAGGACTGGCTGCCTTAAAAAGGCAAGACTCTGCCAGATCTCAGCAACATGTAAATCTTGCTGGAGTACCAGTTCCTGAGGAGAAGAAACCAGTTAGACGCCGGCCCAGGACAGATGTAGTAATTGTCAGGGGCAAAATCCGTCTCTATTCTCCATCGGGATTCTTTCTTGTTTTGGGAGTGCTTATCGCATTCTTTGGAATTGCAATGGCCATCCTTGGATATTGGCCCCAGAAAGAACAACTGTTAGGATCTGAAGATAATCCATCTGTAAATGAAACCCGGACCCCGAGAAGCCAAGGAAGCATTTTACTTCGCTTCTTTGAACAGCACATGCACTCGGATAAGATGAAAATGCTGGGCCCTTTCACT
Source organism: Picathartes gymnocephalus (assembly GCA_013390045.1). Taxonomy (NCBI): domain Eukaryota; kingdom Metazoa; phylum Chordata; class Aves; order Passeriformes; family Picathartidae; genus Picathartes; species Picathartes gymnocephalus. The sequence continues at coordinate 7,709 of WEKY01007664.1, forward strand.
ATGGGCATTGGAATCTTCATTTTTATTTGTGCGAATGCCATTCTGCATGAAAACCGTGACAAGGAAACAAAAATAATACACATGAGAGATATATACTCCACTGTAATAGACATCCACACCCTGAGGATCAGGGAACAAAAGCAGCTGAGTGGTGCCTTCACTGGCTTGTTGGGGGAAGAACTGCGGCACAGTGGGAGCTCCTGTGCATCACGGCTGGCTGCGAACACCGTTGCACCTTTCTCTGGCTTCAAGAGTAATCTTAGAATGGATAGTTCTGCTGAAGAAGATGAGATTACCCTAAATGAAGATAGAACCACTAGTAGCCTCCTGCCACCTCTGCTGGTTGAGCAGTCTGGTTCAGTCTTTGGACTTTACCCTCACTCCAGCAAGGCTTCAGATGACAAAAACACCAACTCTATAAAGTGTGAAACAAAATCCATTGTATCTTCTTCCATTAGTGCTTTTACACTGCCAGTAATTAAACTGAATAACTGTGTTATCGATGAACCCAGTATAGACAACATAACTGAGGACTCAGAGATCACCAAGAGTCAGTCTAGAAATCTGTCAATGGATTCTCTGGCCATTCCACTAGCTGATACCAATGAATCCTACAGACCGGCCGGTTCCATGCTGCCACGACACAGTTCATTTGTGGACACTGCGTCTGATCCATTCAAATCTTCTATGACTCTCGGACCAAGCACAGGAAAGCTTTTATCTCCTGGTGCTGCCAGGAAGCAGTTTGGTTCCAACACATCTTTGCATCTTCTGTCTTCACATTCTAAGTCCCTGGACTTGGACAGGGGTCCGTCTACGCTCACTGTCCAAGCTGAACAAAGGAAACACCCCAGCTGGCCCAGACTGGATCGCAGCAACAGTAAAGGCTATGTGAAACTAGAAAACAAGGAGGACCCAATGGATAGGTTACTTGTGCCACAAGCAGCAGTCAAGAAAGACTTTACTAATAAGGAAAAACTTCTTATGATATCAAGATCTCATAATAATTTGAGTTTTGAACATGATGAGTTTTTGAGTAACAACCTGAAGCGAGGAACTTCTGAAACAAGATTTTAATATTTAAATTGCAATTTAGAAGATGTCATACGGTATTTTTTAAAATAGCATTTTGACAAGTGTTTCCTTTCCAGTGAGACTGTAAAAGCCTGTTCTTAACCAAATGCTTAATAGCCCATTAAAATTGGCTTGTGCAAACAGAGATCTTTATAATACCAGGAATTTCTTGTCTTAGTAACATTCAGCTGCAATACTCTACATTATCATTGCTCGGACAGTTTTGTTATGACTGATTCCAATGATTCCCAAGTCACTATCTCTTTTGTTCTATATAAGCATGTTACCTTTCACCAATTTGACTCCAGGGGACTGCATTTAGAGAAAAGCTCAATTTACCTGTAAATTCTCTTGATTTAAAGACTGCAAGAGACTGAAAGCAGTAGTCTTGTGGTCTAGAACGGGAAGTGAGCAGGAGCATGTACTGGAATTGTCAAATCCAGGCCTTTATTCTTAGATGTTGTCTTTCACATGCAGTACATCTCAGTAACTGCAGTCTTGCCATTGTCATTGTGAGAAACTTGTTTACATACTGGGGTGGGTGGATAGAAAAGAGTGGATATAATTGAAACCGTTTTTGTGAATTCATTGTAATTGATCAAGCTGAATACCAGTGTTGTGAATTATTAACTATGCTTTGTACAATAATCTTTCTACATCCATTGTAATTTAATCCTGTAATTCTGGAAAAGCATATATAAAGTAAGACATCTGAAATTTTTGCTGGGATTAAGTCTCTAAACCACTTTGATTGGCAGCAGTTTTAAAGTCAAAATAGAAAGATTCAGTTGAAATCTTAGGAAGATGATGAATGCCAACAGGATTTTAGAAACATGGTGTATAATAAGATGATGTTGTAACTTGCATCTGAAGACAATAATGGAGGATGAATATATTGCCTCTCATTACAATAACAAGATGCTAAATAACTACATCTCTGTCTTCAAAATACTGATACAAAGCATACAATTCAATACATATACTAACATAGTATAAAAGCCCCTTCCCTAAGTTTGCTTTATATATTTCACATAATTATGGGTGTGATGGTTTACTGAAGGCTTAGGTGTGTCAATTTGCATGACAAGATTTTGCAAAAGGAATTGACATTTGAAACAATGTTTTTCTCAGCAAAGCAAGCTTCACAGTTGACAGTTGTAGACTATTGGTAAAGAAAAAGAGAATTGGAATGTGCATATCAGAAGGTTTTCATGTATGTCATTGCTGTTTAGGCCATGGTCCTGCCATTACAGCCATGCTAGAGAATGTCCCTTCAAAGCTGCAAGGCTCACCCAAAAGGATGTTGGTCTTAATTGGTCGGATTTGATATATTCACTTACCCTAAATACTCAGGAATTATTTTTAATGTTTTTTCCCAAAAAAGAGTCAAGCTTGTTAAAATGTTGTCATTTCTGAATTACTTAGATTATGAAAGATCAAGGATAAAATACTCTTTTCTTTTTTTTTTTTTTTTTAAATACTCAGCTCCATATTCCAACTGTGCAATGTTTATGTATCAGGAGCATTACTTGCTCAGTGAGTTGAGGCATAGTGTTAACTGTTAGAACCTCAAGCCTATATATTGTAACAGAGTTGGCTAAATATTTTGCTATGAAGCTTTTAATAACTCTCTGGTTTGTGTTCTTAAGACATTTGCTATTTTTTGCAATAAAATGTCTCTCTACACATATCTATTGTAAGACTTGTTTTTTCCTCTATGATCTCCAGTCTTCCATATCAAAGTATAATTGTGTATCGTAACATTGTACACAATATTGTGCCTAAATTATTAGCCTGCCATTAGATATTTCTTCTTGACTAATTGATTTCAGTGACATGTCTACATATGGAAAGGCTGAATGCCTTTTTTACCCATGAAATGTGAAATGTATTTGAAGTGGTTTTGATACAAGAAACTTTGTATAAAAAGAACATCCTGCTCTTTTTAGTTTGGCAGTAAGTATTATTATCAAAATTGAAAACACTATTAAAGACGTGAGTGATGTAAGCTTTTTATTTCCTTAATAGCTACATTAAATCACAGCTTAAAAGACTTTTCACATATTATCATATGGGAATGGTAGTTCCTTTGTAAGTATAGCAGGGAATGAGCTTTTAATATTAACACAGGCAATAGGTACTGAAAAATGTACTCACTTGAGAAAAATTTACCAAGGTAAAGCTACCAAATAGCACCATATAAAGAAACTTCATGGTTGACAGACCAACTACAAAAATATTCCTGTATCAACATAAAATGAAGCATTTCATTCAGATAACCACAGAGCTGTTGAGGTTGAAAGGGACCTGTAGAGTTCATCTTGTCCACGCCCACTTCCTGCTCAAGCAGGGCTATCTCAGAACCTAGAGTTGTTGCCCAAAACTCTGTCGAGATGGTGTTTGCATAACCCCAAGGAGAGAGGCCTCTCAACCTCCCTTTGTGACCTGTGCCAGTGCTTGGTCACCCTCACAGTAAAAGAGGTTATCTAATGGGCAGAAGCACCCTCCTGTGTTTCACTTTGTGCCCATTGTCTCTTGTCCTGTCACTCTCTAAAGCCTGGCTCTTTCTTTTTTGTACCTCCTTTAGGTATTTATACACAATGATAAGATGCTCCTGAGCCCTCTCTAGGCTAGACAGTCCCAGCTGGTTCAGCCATTCCTCATAGGTCCCTTCATCATCTTTGTGGCCCTTCACACAACCGGCTCCAGTGTGTCCATGTCCTTCTTGTTCTGAGGAGCCCAGAACCGGACCCAAAACTCCAGATGCGTCTTCACCAGTGTAGAGGAGATGGAACTCCTCCCTCAGGGTTCATGTAGGACATGACATAGTTTCTTACTCCTTAGGTAATTCCAACTTGAGCTCAGGTTGGGAAAACTTGTAGATGTCCAAGGGGCCTGAATGTATAGAAGTCAGAAACTGCAGTAGAGCAAAGATGTCTGGACCCTTTGCAATACACAGGGGTAGATGAGAACCTTATAGTGGCCAAAATGGGAGCCATGTGCTGCTTGGCAGGTAAGAAACTGATAAAAGACAAGAGCCTGTCTTAAGTAGTGTCTTTAGGCTATAAATATCATATTCAGTTTCTGATACACTTCACAGACCTTTTTTTAACTTGATTTCCATTATTGATGTGCAGCCCCACAATGAGTTTCTCAAGTACACTGCAGAGTGAAAAGAAGGCAAAGTCAGGACAGTTTTGTCATCAGAGGAAACAATTGTGGAGCTACATCACAAAACTTTTTCCTAGAATAAGAAGCTAAACCTTACATCTATTCAGAGGACATGTTATGGTTCTGCATCCTTTATATGTAGTAACTAAAAAAAAATCATTTAAATCATGCAAACAATGAGATTTCTCCTTCCTCTGCCTAAGACTATTAGAAAATGTATTTTCAACTTCTCAGGTAAGCGTCTTAATCACTACCTATGGATCAGACTGATGGTTAGGTCTGTCCCTGCTGAGCAAAGCACATTTTTTGGGCAAGTTTCATCAGGAAATAAAGAGCAGGACTCTACAGTGATTGGGTTACAATCTCTCTTCCAGAATTGCTTCTGTATTTTACATTAAATGGTTGCTGGACAAAATCCTTGAAACAGGGATTGGGTTCTTGACAAGTTGATAGTTTAACTACTCTGCAGTGCTCCCAATTTACTCTCCTGGGAGGCAACGAACCAAACCCTTCCCTTGCAGAGCAGGGCAGGGTTCAGCAGGAGGGATTGGCAAATGCTTTCAGCTGTTCAATTGCACATGGCTTAATGGATGAGAAGGCATGAGTTTTCTAAGCAGGAGAAGGATTTTGGCACGGTGTTATTCATCCTGATGGCTTTCCTAAGGCTGGAGCTGTGTAAAAGATGGAAAGGTGAGCTGGCACCCTCAGTATGGTTTTGGAAGAAAATGGAATTTTACATTATTAACTGAGCAGAATTCTTGAGGTTGCTAAGTTTGGAGGTAGATATCTACAACTATCCTGCCTCATACATTACCTAAATAAATTTTTTTGCAACTATATTGTAGTGCCTTTCTCAGACCCTAAGTTGATTTTGCTCATTCTTAAAATGTGGCATTGCTGGTCCTATAGTTTCTGCTGAGAGAAATTTGGGAAATAGGATTAACCTGCAGCAGCAGCTTCTCTCTGAAAAGAGTTTCAGGCTGCCTATGGAGTTCCTGGATTGCTTTAGTCTTACATTCTTAAATTGATTCTTAATATGAGCTTTTTTCTAATCCTTTCTGGGAAATTCTGCCTTCATCTTCCTAGCACTTTTTGTTTGTTTGTTTGTTTGTTAATTTTCCTACCAAATATGGTATGGTGATGAGCAAGTATAACTCTTTTAGCAAGACTGCGCACGTGTATATGAGAGTGCAAATGGAATAAATAGCCTATTACAATGTAGGAGTGCTTCAGTTAGTATGATTTTGCTACTCAAGGGCAAGTTCATGCCCTTTCTCTAAATCTTCTCAATTTAAACTCAGGAGCAAATTGATTGCAGTTATCACAACTGTTCTGTTTATCTTTCAAGTGACACTTATTAATTCCTCCATGCATATTCTGTGTATTGTTATTGGCCATATTCATTTGTATTTCAGGATTCAGTATTTGAAATAAACTTCAAGTATTTTACACATTCAGTAAAGCCCGGTTCTTAATAGTATTACTTGTCTGAGTAACAGTTGGCAGAATTACAACCCTAAGTCTCATTAGGAATGGAAATGGGATAGTTAGAATACTTTTATTTTAGAATAGCGTGGCCAGCTGGTCAAGGGAGCAGATTCTGCCGCTTTGCTCTGCTCTGGTGAGGCCCCACCTGGAATGCTGCATCTGGGGTCCCAGCACAGGAAGAGCATTGACCTCTTGGAGTGAGTCCAGAGGAGGCCACCGAGTTGATCAGAGGGCTGGAGCACCTCTCCTATGAGGAAGGGCTGAGAGAATTGGGATTGTTCAGCCTAGAAAAGAAAAGGCTTCAGGGTGACCTAATTGTGGCCTTCTGGTACTCGAAGGGAGCCTACAAGAAAGATGGGACAAGACTGTGTACAAGAGAACATAGTGACAGGACAAGGGGACGTGTTCAAATTGAAAGTGAGTAGGCTTAAATTAGATATTAGGAAAAAATGTTTACTGTGAGGGTGGTGAGGCACTGGAATGGGTTGCCAGGAGAAGTTGTGGACATCTTGTTCCTGGAGGTGTTCAAGGCCTGGTTGAATGGGGATCTGAGCAACCTGGTGATCTGAAGGTGTCCTGGCCCATGGCAGTGGGTTTGGAACTAGATGATCTTCAAGGTACCTCTCCAACCCAAACTAAACAAAACAAACCAAACCAAAACAAATTAGTTCATTGAAATAAAACATCCCACTGTATAAAATAAAAAAATCTGCATGTCTAATCTGTTGTATTGGTTCTAATTCAGGTAGATAATGCTTTAGAGGAGAGTTGTTTACAATCACTGTGAATTGTCCATAGGAAGAAACATAAGGCCATTGTTTCCACTTATCAATTTTTGTTCCAGCTAATGTAAATATTCAGGATAGCATTTACAGAAACATCTAATCCATTTCTTAATCCCACTAAACCTTTTGGTTCACTAGTTTTTGCAAACTACTGCAGATTAATTATGAGTTGCCAGTAAATATATTTCCCTTATCAGTACTGTAATTTCATTGCGACAGCCAACTGCTCCACTATTAAAAAAATTGTTCCAGGAATAACCTGATACCTAGTGTAAATATATTGATATTTCTGGAGCTTTGTTTTTTGTATTTTTAAAGAAATTAATCACTTTATTTGCTCAGAGCTGTCCTGTGATTCACTGTACGACTGGTTTAGCACTTGGATCTTTTTGTTCTCTCCTACTTTGTAGGCAACAGTCTATCTGGTTTTGGCCTCTAAATTGCGTGGTTTTTTCACTTTTATTACTCCATTTCATTCCAGCCTGTTGGACAATTCTGTTTTCCTTCTGATGTCTTTTATATTGATGACACTTACCTACTCAGTCAGTACAGCCCAACAGGAGTAGACCTGTGCTTGTTGCCAAGGGTTCACTGTCCATCCTGGTTGCATTCTAGAGACTTTACTTGACTAGCTCACACTTGGGTGGGTTGGACTGAACATCCTTTGATTATTAGAATGTGTTATGGGCTTCTGGAGGACAGCTCCTCATTTATTTGCCTCTGAAGGGAGTCCAGTGTGTGCTGTGAGATTGCTCTTTGGTATGAACTGAAGTGTGGAACACAAGGTGAACTTGGACATTTATTTCAAAGGAACACTACCAACCTGGAAAAAACATTTAGCTCAGCCACACCCTCAGTGACTTCTCAGAATTGAATCAGCACAAATGTACATTTCCATAGATCTGATAATAAATGGCGTCTGGTAAGATTAGTTCATTGCATCCTTTAAAAACCTCATTGATTATCTCCCTGAAGCCTTATACATCCCCTACCAACCCAATCTGCCACCTCCTCATTTGATGCTCAGCAATTTTTTTCCACTAAATTCTCCTTTCCATCTTAGGTAATTATTTCACATGTGTTACTGTATGAAATACTTTGCTTAAGTCAGAGCAGATGGGCTCTACTGCATGTTTTTTCCAGAAAATTATTATTTTAAAAAGAGTTACCAATTTAGTGTGGCACATCTACTCTGCATCTTACCCTGCTTCCTATTTTCGTTCTTGTCTTTAGTGCCTTGATTTTTTTATTTTTCTGAAGCCTTCCATATGACCTGTATCTGACAGGTCTGCAAGTGGACAGATAACTTCTCCTTCTTTCTGCAATTCCATAAATAAATAAATTTAAAGGATTACTACTTTTAGCACACATTGCCTTACCTCTGTCAGGTTAGTGATTTACTGAAATTCCTTGCTACAATATGTTTCATGTGCCAATTTCTTCAGTCTACTGTATTGGAGATTATGTGCCCTCACACTGTGAAAGCATTCAGGGCTTGAATTTAGCTTTCTCATACGTGAGGAGTTCTGTTTTCAGTTTCTTTCTTCCATTTTCTACACTTTTCTATCCCCCATTTCCAGATTTTTTTTTTCCTACTGGTGACCTTTCCTTTGCCATTTCTAATACAGTTACCCTAGTTGAAAAAATGAGGCAGAGTAATCACAGCATATAGGCTTAATCTGGAAGAAACCTGTCACTTTTAGTGGTTTTGAGACAGGGGTTGTTCAATTTTAAAATGAGTTAAAGGGTGGCTGAACATGGCACTTCAGGCTTTGCGCTGTGTTCCGACACTCCTTGCTCTGTAATATATATTTCCCCACTGTATTTCCTTACATGAGGTGTAGGGTTTGGGTTTTTTTGTTTCATTTTGGTGATGCTGTCATTAATCCAGCTGTGTCTGGAATTATTTCCAGAAGCTTTGTAAAGTCGAGCTGTAAATTTGTGTGCTGTTGGTTTAAAAAAAGGTCTTCCTAACCTGAGACAAATCACCAGCCTGGCTGACTTCAATAACTACTTTTCTTCTGAAACTGTCAAAATTTGTTTGAAAGAGAACAAGAGCTTACTTGAAGTTCCTGTGTAATTTACCCCTGTTGTTTGAAGTTAATTGGATCAGCTCATGAGCACTTGAGTTTCATCTTGTCTACAGCACATGCAGTGCTTAACAAGAGCCAGTTGGTATTTGCTACAGTGATTGTTTGTGGTAGAGAACTTTTGGCTCTTGTACCTGGGGATATCTCTGCTCAATTGCCACAACTGCCATTTGCTCACAGTCTTTTTTTTTCTGGGAAATTAAGTTTTATACAAAGTGAAGGTAAAAATTCAAGGTAAAGACAATATTTAACTTGGTTAGCCATGACCTGCTTTTTAATTCAGTCACCACAAGAAAAAATATTCCTGTGCCTCTACCTACTTATCTTGATTGTCTGGAGGTTTAAAATATTTGTAATTCTGAAAACAGTGAGACAAAACTGTTATCCAGGATGACAGTATAATGTTATTATGGGGACTTAATGGAATATTTTCAGTAATAACCTGTATAGTTCCCATAGTATAGTCACAAAAGTTCATTTTTGAGTCTGTTAAACATGTATTTTAACCAAGATGTGTTCATAAATGCAATATTGATATGATCACCATATAGAAGCACTTCACCTAACTCTTTCCACGGTGCATTTTTTTAGCATTTTTTGGAAATAATTATAAATTTAGTCATGTTTTATTCCACCTTAAAGGAATGTTGCTCCAATTGTTGTTATGATTACTGCCTTACTGCAATCACTAGTTTTTCAATGTTCTTGATTGTTTCAAATAAAAATATGTGAGTATGAAGATCACCTTCTATGAGACAGAGGTTACAACACAGTTAAACTCATCTGGCACCTGCAGAGAATTCATTATCATTTTAACATCAGGAAGCACTCTGATATATGATGTGAGCATATTGTGTTACCTCCAGCAAACAAGGGTTCTTTATTATCTCTTTATGAGGACTAGGAAGAGAATTAGATTTATAACTTCATTAAATGGTAGTAACCTTTGATTCTTGCATAGAGGAGTCAGGTGAATACAACAGATTAGGAGGGGTTAGGAATTAATAAAATTGACATTAGATTCTCATTAAACTATACTTTATAAAACCATATGCCTTATAACTAACACTGAAGTGGGGGGTTCTTGCTTATTATCACAGAAAACAGTTCTGATCATTCTACTAAGGAAGAAAATACACCTGTTTCTTTTCCACTGAATTTTTGGATGAATGCTTTTATTCTTATGGCATTGTTACCTGTCTCACTGTTATCTAAGACTGACAGTTTTCCAAGGTTTTTCTTAATACCTCATTTTACTCTGCACTTTTCTTTTGCAGGTAGGGCTGGTTAGGGCACTTCTGGAACTCACTAACAACTATGTGATATTTACAGTTTTACCTATATCCCAGACTGCCAGGGGACAGATGGGCCTCAATTGACTGTGCAACTCACCCTCTCTTTGTAATATCACAGTGACTCAGATGAATTGTGGTTTTGGACAGCAATAATAGAGTAATGGTTTTTTTGAAACACAACAGACCATGGGTTCTAATATCCATTCTGGTAATGAAGCCCCGTGAATCTGTGGAATAGCTGTCTGTGATTTTCTGCCTGTATTTACTCTTGTCATCTTTCAGGCATCCAGTGTCTTGGTGATTGTCTGTGAATGAGCACACCATTTGCAGAAATCAAAATCTCTTCCTGAAAAGAGAAGAAAGCAGAAAGTTTTCTTGAAATGTGTTATTGGTAAGTAATTTATTCAGCTTCTATTCTGTTGCTAAAGGTAGGTTTGTGTGTAATGATGGTGTGTTTATAATAGTCAGTTACTTTCTCCTCAGAGATCTGCAGATCTTAATTAGTTGGTGTTGTAAGCAGCTTTCCAGACCTAAGGCAGATGGAAAAAAATGTATCCCTGAGCCCTTGTATGTCTTACTGACTTCCAGAACATATTGAAAGGTTTGTTTTTGCAAATTATTTAATATGAGTCATGTGCTAGATCATATATGTATATGAATTTACAGACATAGTCATATATGTATATACACACAGCATTTGTTATTAGATCTGAAAGCTGATCTACTTCAGCATATTCTGCTTTTGTTGCTCAGCAGAGAAACACAGCAGGGTGCAAAGGGAATGGGGAGAGGAAGATATGTGTGTCCAAAATGATGGGCTGCCTTTATTTGTTCCTGCCTCAGTGGAAGTAAGCACAGTATAAATCATTAAAGCAAAAACTCATAAAGTGTGAAATTTATTAATGAGATTAAAGAACCATAAAAGGAGTCTAGCATTCCAAGTCTGATTCTGGGACTGTGCAGCCTATAATATTACCAAACGGAGCCTTGAAGAATTCAGGCTACTATGTTATTAAATTCTCTGACTTTTAAAAACAAGGTGACATCTCTGATTTCATCACTTTTGGAGAACCCCAGAAAAATTAAAAGGTTGGTGCACTGAATCAGGAAGAGATCTGTTGCTGGCAACAGACTTGGAAAGCCCATTGCAAACATATTTCTGCTCTTAGCATACAGTGTTGCCCTTTCCTCCTAAGGGGGAGTATGTAAGTAGAGGGAATAGGTAAGTAACAATATGTTTATTGATATAAACCACTGATATAACAAAGTTTGATGGTAAGTGTGACCCTGGCTTAAAAAAATCCAATGGTGAGGTACACTTGATTATTTACTGCATAGACAGCGTCAGGCAAAACTGTCAGGGGGACCTTCCTGATGAGTTCAAGAAGGGCGCCTTTGTGTTCTAAACTCCTTCTCAGAGGGGAATTTAGATAGAGCTAGATCCAGAATTGCCCAACAGCTTATGTCTAAAGGATTATATGTACACAACCAGTCCTTTATATCACCTTAGCTAATATTTCAAAGAAGACTGGCATCTCTTACCAAGAATCTGTTGTGGCAAAGAATCTCTCAACCTTGAGAAGTAACCTGCAGAGGCATCATGTGGAAATCTTGGTGTTCAGAGTAAGCTGGATGCAGCCATCACAGCCCCCACTGGTGGTTATGGCAGAAGCAGGGGAGGAGCAAACCATCACACACATTATTAACAAAAAGCAATAAAACCTAATGAAGACATGACCTCAGAATCACTAGGTTGGAAGAGACTTCCAAGATCATTGAGTCCAAACCAACCCTAATACTTCAATTAAACCATGGTAGTGAGTGCCACATCCAGTCTTGTCTTAAATACATCCAGAGATGGTGAATCCATCACCTCCTCAGGCAGACCATTCCAATACTTTATCACCCTTTCTGTAAAAAACTTTTTCCTAATATCCAGCCTATATTTCCCTTGCTGCAGCTTGAGACTGTGTCCTCTCATTCTGTCACTGGTTGCCTGGGAGAAGAGACCAACCCCCACCTGGCTGCACCCTCCTTTCAGGGAGTTGTGGAGAGAGAAAAGGGCACCTCTGAGTCTCCTTTTCTGCAGGCTAAACAACCCCAGCTCCCTCAGTCGTTCCTCACAGGGCTTGTGCTCCAAGCCCCTCACCAGCCTTGTTGCCTCCTCTGGACGCGCTCAAGCGTCTCAAGGTCCTTCCTGAACTGAGGGGCCCAGAACTGGACACAGCACTCAAGGTGCGGCCTCACCAGTGCCGAGTACAGGGGCAGAATGGCCTCCCTGGTCCTGCTGGCCACACTGCTCCTGATACAGGCCTCCTTAATATGTGGTATAAAAGATCATTAAGATAAATGTTTCCAGATTCTCCATGTGACAAGAAATCATTCTTCTTTTGACATCCTGGAACTCAAACCTGTGTGCTGGCTGGAAAGGGGGAAGGGCACTTGGACTTCCCTACACACTTCTGCAGCCTCTTTAAGTCAGATCTCTGAGAAGATCAGTGGCTGAGACTCCTTACAGAGTGAATATTTAGCAACATAAGCAGTAAATGACATGCAATCACACTAGTTTCCCTTCTTCCCTTCTTTGACATCAGGAATGCATATCACAGTAAAGAAACACTGTATCTTTTCAGATGTGTTGATACTGCAAGCATATGTAGGTGTTGGCAGCTTGAAAGGCATTTAAATGCATTGTAAGAGAACAATGCTTTGCAACATAAAGCCTAGAGTTTATTTAAAAGATAGCCACATAAGCCTCAGGCATAGTCCTTGCTTTCCTAATGCAGGTGAGAAGTATCTGGTGGGGATAAGGTATAAGCTTCACTAGAGACAGGACAGGTATGAGGCTTGCAAAGCTCCATCACAGATGATGGAGCTAGCCTGGATCATGGTTATCAACTTGGTTTGGGGTAAAGAAGACTGCTTTTCACTGAACCAAACAAATAATTAGCTATAGATAACCTTATTTATAAGGATATTTTTCAGATTTTCTTTTGGTGATATCAACATTTAAATATACTTTCACCCAGGATAAGCAACTGGCAAACACATACAGAGATCATGAACCACAGTCCAGCTGACCTTAATTTTCCAGTTAGTACCTACAGAAAAGAAAGTGCCTTGCATTCAGTTTAGATTTCTTTATGTTATCTATCTAAGAAAAGCTTTTGTATTTAATAAAATATAGATTCAGAATAAAGGAACATGTAGTAGGAGACAGAAAGGATTTGGCTTTTTAAAACCTGAGCACAGTGATATGTGAAGAGAATACTGGCTTTCTTGAAAGGGAAAATTCAATTTGCTGAAGCTGACAGATTCTCTGTAGCTACTTAAGAGTACCCAGGCTGAGTACTATGACAAGGATGATGGATCATTTCTAGGTGTTCAGAAAGCTCAGCTATAACCTACAAAAATGTTTACCTGAATGTCCTCCTAAGGAGCCCAGGGCCTGGTTTAGTGAAGTGCTTTACTTTTATTGGTTACAGATTGCTTCCTTTCTGAATGAGTGTCTGCTAGGATAAAAATGTAAGTTATAAGTCACTTTAAAACTGCAGACATTTGGAGGACAGTGGTCATGTTGTTATTGCCTTTCCTGATTCTTCCCCTTAAGATAGTGAAGTCTCTTGTCTTACATTTTCAAGGTTGTAGAAGCATATGATGCCACAGAGGAGTAAAAGTTAAATAACTTTTAGAACAGGCTTCTCTGTGATGAAACTCTGCCACAGAACTTGCAGAAATGGAAATAAAATGGTTTTGAAAGACTTATGCTTCTTGTCAAAAACCACACTGTTGAATGAATTCTGAATAAGTTGGGTGTAGTGGAAAGACATAAATATCACCATCTGACAAAGCTAGCTACATGCCATTTTGGAGAATGGATAAATTATATGGACAAGGATTTTTCTCATTTTTCTATTTATAAAGCAGCAGCTGTTGCAGAAATGTGTCCTGGCCCCTTGCTTCCTGCATACAACTGCTTGAAATATATTTATTTTTAAATTTTTGGACCTGGCCAGAAGAGTTAAAATGGCAATGTCTCTTCATAAAGGTGTTGGCTTCGGTGTATCTGTTCATCATTCAGCATCTGCTCTATTTAAAAGAAAGTATCCCTAGAATACAAATCCAGCTGAAGTGACCTGTTTCCTTTTTTCAAATGCCTCTCTAATAATAGGAAAAAACCTTAATAACTAAAGTTAGTGGTAATGTGTGATAAGCAAGGGTCCAAACCATATTGAAGACTCTTTTGTTATTTCATAAATGCTGCTAAGTTGAAAGAGGTAATGTTTTATTATCTTAGGAACGTTAGGTACTTTGGGAATTTTACAAAGGTGAAAGAAACTTTAGTATCTGTGTTTTGTATGATAAGGTTTACATCAGTATTGGATGCTGGTCTTCATGTAGTCAGCCATACCTCCTGCAAATCCGGTAGCTGATACTACAACTGATTTATCTATCTTAAAATGACATTTAGCTTCCAGTAGAATTGCAGAAAATGTCAGCTTCTGGACTTCTGCCTAATAACATGGGAAAAGCTGAACAGTATCAGAAAAGGCAATAGCAACATGACTAGCAGGATGCAGACCCTGAAATTATCATAAAGTTTCCACTTAATCTTGTTTCTCTGTCTGAATCAGCATAGTTCAATTTACAATAAATTCCTTCAGGATTCTTTTGTTACTTGAGCCTGTGGGTATCATCCTAAAGCTCAGAATGTAATACATGCCTTTTTCAGTGTGAAGGAACCATCTGTTTTTTCTCCTACTCAAGTAATACTGACAAAGGACATATATAACTGCTTCAATGTTATCTCAAAGGAAAACAACATTTGCTTTCTCCAAGGAACATAAATAACATATTGAAAAGTATATGAACATTCACAGCATATATGTGGTTGGATATAGAAGAATTTAATTAGTTAACAAAATTTCAATGTTCTATTGGTGGAATTGAGGTTTATATTTCCTTTTCCCTTAGCCCTATCACCTTTCTACGTTTCCCATCACAATAAAGTTTGGTTTTAGCAGATAAGAAAATGAGTGGGAAATATTTGCCCAGGAGATTGTCTAAATCCTTCCTGTTTCAGACACTTGCCATTCCAATTTTTACACTTAAATTAACTGTCTTGTTCTTCTGACATTTTCCATCGCTTTCAAACTGTGGATGTTTTCAGTAGGAACAGCAGCATCCTTAGTTGCTCATGGGGAAGGAAGGAGTTAATAGGTACTAAAGGGAATGCAACTATATCAGGGGCATGGCATAAAAATCAGAGCAATATGTTTGGCACAATCCTTCTTGCAGTAAAGCCTTCCCATTGCAAGAATGGCTGAGTTAATTTGTTTTCCGTGTCATTCTACCTCTGTTCCAGAATTTCTGCTTATCCTTCATAGCCTGCACCTTACAATAGTGATACCACAAGCCTCAGGCTACAGATGTCCTTTTAAAGGTGCCACCATGCTTGAAATCATACTAGCTCTTGTTAAAGATCTCTTTATAGAGATCCCAAATATAAGTTCAGTTAGCTCTTGGAGGAAAGAGCATAGGAAGAAATTTGGCTTTGTAGCACCTCTAGAAAGTTAAACTAAATTGTTTCTGTAAGGTTCACAGAACCATATTACTATGAGCACTCATAAACTTAATAGCTGATGCTATTGGCAATATTTTTAAAGCAATGACAAAAAACCCCAAAACATCTTATGTGTAAACAACAGGGTGTTGCTCACATTTCGTATTTAAAAGAAGTCCCTTCAGTTAATTTTCTCCTGTTTTGATTGGTTTAAATATTGCATGTGGGATGGAAAGTGATTTGCTTAGTGTTTATGCCCCTTATATTTACCTCCCTGGTGCTGTCTCATTTCCTGAAAGAAAAAACCCAACTCAAAACTCAGTTATAGTTATGAGGAAGGTGGCCAGAGAACAGCTTCTCTCCTCCAGGGAAAGCCTTGGCAGTGCAGGGCAGGGTCTGGAATCTGACTTCAATTTCATCATCACGCCTCGATTATAAATATAAAAGAGATAGATGAGAAAATAAAAGGAAAAAAATAAAAAAGAGAGAAGAAAATATACAGAATTGTTTGGAGTGTGACCACAGATCTGGATATACATCATGATGCAGAAGGAGGCTGGTCCCTTCAGTAGTGGGTTTCCTTTTTGGTGGAATCATCCTTGCTTCTTCTTAATAAACATGCAATATGTTTATTCTCCTTCACTCCTTTGATGAAAACAAGACAACAGTAAAATATTGAATCAGAGTGAAAGGAAGAGAAATAAGTGATAAAATATCAAAATGGAGTAACTGAAAAGCAGAAGTTTTTGTGAAATGCCTATTTTGCAAGAGAAAAGAATGGAGGTAAATTTCTAATTTCGATTCCATCCAAAGCTATTAAATAAAAGGATATTTAGCATTTTTTTTGCTTTTCTTTCCTTTTTTTTTTTGCTGGGGGACCAAAGCTGCACTCCTGTGGTCGCTCACATCCTCTTCATTCAGCCAGGTTCAATACACATTTTTCTATAAATGCCACAGCAGGTGACAAATGGAGCTGGACATGAATTTCTGCAGCAGCTAGCTAAGGAGTGAGAAGTTTGTTCTGTGGGGAGACTGCCAGGGAAAATGGAGGGGAAAATTGCCAGAAAGGATCAGAAGTATATGGAAAAATGAACAAACAGACCAATTGCAGAAAATGTCAATTTTTTTTCCTTAAAGTTAAGCAGCATCCGTCAAGAGGAAGCTAAGAAAGTCCTCCTCCTGGTCCTTGTAACCCAGAAGTTTGGTCACAAACATCAGGGATAACTACTCTGTGAAGAACTACATCTCTCCCACCCAGTAAGCCTGGGGCATGAGCAAAGATACCACAGACTACTGCGAAAGCTTAGCCTGAAAAAAATCAGCATCAGGAGATGATTTCAAGTCTAGAGATAGCAGAAGTGCCTGAGGTCTTGGCTGCCCTCGATTGTGAACCAGGTAGGAGTCTGGTGACAAGAAAGTGGACAGGTTGCTGAGCAAGCAAGAAAGCTGTCAAAGGAATGACTCTCCACAGGAGGGGTACAAGCTGGCCCAGAACAGAGCTTAGGGGCTCTCTCAAAGACAGTGACCCAGTAGAGAGTTGGGAATGGTGTATTTTGGGAAGTGGGGGGTTGAGGACTGCTGGAAAGAGTCCTGGAAAGCAGTAGGTGCCAAAGAACTGTCTGCTGTAACCATATTGCCAATTGTGATGGTTTGATTGTAAATCTTGCACTATTTGGATTCTAATTTTCTTGCTCTTTGTGGGACTAAATGTTCTCACTGGAGGGGAAAACAAACCCTAGAAAATCCCTTCTTTCTTTACCCTCAGTCCTACCAAAACTCCTGTGACTGTTGCTTGAGCATATTCTGCATACTCACAAGAGAGAAGATGATGGAAAAAAAGCTTAAATTTTCAAATTTAAGAAGTTATTTGTAAAATATCTGATTTTTTTTAAAGGGAAACTCTTGATTTTTTTTTTTTTTAAACTCCATTTTGATGACCTGGGCCTGGAGAGAATTGGGACTGGCTATAAAAGCCCATGGGAGGTTATCTCCATGTGGAAACATGGAACTCCTTGTAGAGCCATGCGCACCCAAAGAAAACATACATGTTCACCTTATGTGGAACAGGTTATAGACATCCCAGCAGTGACTCTGACTCTGTTTTGTGCCTGCATATTGAGCTGGCAAGTGGGATTTGTAATGTCTCACTTGGTGAATGAATTTATACCACCTTAATTAACCACATGATTGTAGATGTATCTGGATAGATTTCTACTATAATAACTTTTTTTGTGCTCTTTTTCTTCAATGTTCTTATAAGAGAACATGGAAGACAGATCAGAAAAGAAGAGAAATTTACTTTCAAAGTGTAGTTTCTGTATATTTTGAGTTAAGATGTGGAGAAAAATGTGATGTTTATTCAGGATTGGATTTCAGAATGATCTGCTTCCTTTCTCAGAAGTGACTGATGACAGGATTTGGCAGGAATGGAGACCTGTACTAAGAACCATTTAATTCAGCGGTGTCAGATCAAAACATAGAGCAGAAGAACAGAAGAGGGTGAAAGAAGAAGATTTCCTAGATGTGTAAGATTTTCTCATTCGCTTTCTTAGTCTTCTTGACCACTTATATATTAAACCTCTTTTTGCAACAAAGCAATATCAAAAGTGGATATTTGACTTGTGAGATAGGAAAAGGGAAAAGCATTTTGCTCCCAGGTTTACCTAACTCCAATGATCAGCAGAAACATTTAAGTAGCTGCAGACCCTTCACTCACCAGACTTTCAAACAAGATGTCTCAGTATTTGGTTTAACACTGCCAGGTATGCAGGAACCTGCAGGAACCCTGTAGACTCATATGCCCATGACATTTTATGGGCTATGTTGCCTGGGACCAGCTGTGTGACCCTTGGAGGCTGCCCTAATGCATTCTTGATGCACACACCAGCCATATACAAGCATGCCAGCTTGCAAAGGGCCCCATCCTGAGGAAACAAGAGGGTCTGTTCTGCTTCTCTCCTATCTCTCAAGTCAAAAGGCTACATTAGCTGAGGCTGGTGGCTGGAGGCTGAGGCAAATTAAGTGAGAACTCCTAAATAGATGCATTCACTGGCATTTTTGTCTGCACTGCCCTGAAATCTGGCTGTTCTTTACACTTGACAGATAGGAAGGCTCCTAAGCAACTGCTGCTTGATGGCTAAATATACACTTTCACTCACAAAGGTTGCCATCCCCCCTTGCAGGCTGGACCAGAGCCTTTAAACTCCCCGTGGGCAGAGAAAACAACACCACACAGAGACATCACATAGATTATATAAGTAGTTGAGAGACCGTGGGGCAGAGAGGATAATGTACATTCTGGCTCTTGGGGCAGCCATCACTGGAAAGAATGGTTCTTATGTAAGAAGGTACAGGATAAGTACATTTGTATTTTGGTTTCCCCTGCAAATATAAAACACAAGAAAGCACCATTTACAGGAGACTACTGTTATCATTTGGGGAGTGTAACAGCAATCACAGCCCAAAGTGAGGCACAGAATGGAGGCTGCTTTCCTCTGTGGCAGACCCCTGTGGGGCTCACAGGCTCTTGCAGGACCTAGAGACAACACCCCCACCTCAGGGTGGTGTTCCCTGCACTCACCTACTTGAGGTTGATTCTCCTGCAGGTTGCAGAACAAAAGTCATAAGAAAGAGAGCAAAGCCTAATTATTATTTGTAAATGAATGGAAGATTGAAAGATCAGAAGGAAGAATGCTTTCACCGATTAAATAGGACAGATGTTTTCTGTTAGGCATATGCATACCTTTGACATCTTGTTCTCATGACTGAGGCCAGTGAGCAATTCTGGTAAGATCCTAAAATCCTCAGGGGAGAAACCAGCTTCAGCCTGTCAATTAAGGCTGAAGTGTGTTTAAAAGGCCATGTTAGTGATCTGGGTAAGGAACAATGCAAAGAGCTGACTCGACAGCGTATTGATCAGCCATTCCCATGGCCAATTGCCTTTCTGTCTTTTGGGAATGGAGCCACTGGGTTCCTTTCTTAAAGACTCCCTCTCACTGCTGTTCTTCAATTTTTGTATGGACTTCTCAACCAGTCACCTTATAGCTTAACTGGATGTACAAACTGATCTCCTACCTAATTTCTGGCCCTTTTTGCCAATTTTCCTAACTCTGACTGGGCAGCATCCCTAGCACTCTGACTGCTGATCTCAAGCAACAAGAAAAAAATGCTTTATTCCTCTCTTGCTCTGTGTTTTCTCAAACAAATGAATATTTTGTACGACTCCTTCAATCTCTTTGAACATGCGGTTTTAAGTGACTCAGACACCAAGATTCATGCTGGTAAGACAAAGACTTGGGGCTATACTTTTGTTATTCACAGCGGAGGCCAGAGATCTGTTCTTAGCCCATGGAAGGGCGTTTGATGTGCAAGTGCTACAGCAGAACTGCAATGGCATATTTTCCATTTTATCAGCACTTTTTATCAGAAGCTTTTCTACGTTACTGAGCCTCTGGGAACACGGCTGGAATTTACAGACTTATCGCTGGAAATGTGTTTCCAGATCTGATGTCATATAAGCAAAATTGCCTGTAATGTGGGTAAAGCCAAATTTTCACTCTAGTTTTTTAAGGCAGCAAGGAGAGACAGGCACCTAAATACCTTAAAAAATTAGGTCTTGGTTAAATTTTACTGCTTAAGCTGTGCTCTGGATTTTGAGCACAACTCTGCAAGAGCAGGTGTGAAGATTTACTCCGAGCCTTTAGCCAGGGTAGTTGTGAATAGTAAAGGCAGAATTAATGACATTTCTACTCTTCTGCAAGAATTTGTTAGGTCCATCCCTGACCAATATTACAGGCTGGTGCAGCCATCTAGGCAAGAATATGGCCTTATGTTTTTATGCTCACAGAAGAGGTAGCATGAGCTTAGTGCAGTTCACATACATTAAAACATTGAGCATGAAGAACGTAACATTGTCACGCACCTTTGCTGGTTGCTACAGAGCCTATTGTGCTGGGAAGATATGTTTCTTTCCTGGCCAGCTCTATGAAATTTCCCAAAGCCAGAAAACTCCTTTATTTTGTGCTGGGAAAAGTTTGCTTTCTCTCTCTCTTTGCTGTCTTTTATACATATGAGGTGAAAAATTCTTTTATGTCTGATTAAAGAAACATAGAACGTGGAGAAAACACTGGTTATGATGCTGTTTGCCAATGCTTTTCTTTCCTGTAGGGCTGTATTGTTTCTTAGAGGAGGCAAAATTCAGTAAAGCAGAAGAAAGCATCATGAGACACCTCCCCTGCTCTCCCTCCTGCCCATACAACACAAGCTATTCCTTTTTAGGGCATCTTGGTTTTGTGTTCTGGGTATTTGTTTAATTTTTTTCCATTCCTCTTTCTTTCTTCTGGGTGAAAGGTTTTACTTTAGTGAGTAACACCATATAGTATTTAACTGTGAGTAGTATCAGCTGCCAGTGTCATCTCAGGCTGTAAGAGCCACAAATTGTAATGAAGCAATATAGAACTGAGAGAGTGAGGTAAAGGCACTTTTAAAATTGAACTTACTAGGGGAAAAAAGGTATAAAGAGGCAAGAAAAATTAATACACTAAAGGTATAACAGAGGAAGCACTGATCTCTTCTCTCTGGTGACCAGTGATAGGACTCAAGGAAACAGCATGAACCTGAGCCAGGGGAGGTTTAGGTTAGATATCAGGAAAAAAGTTCTTCACCCAGAGGGTGGCCAAGCACTGGAACAGACTCTCCAGGGCAGTGGTGACAGCATCAAGCCTAGCAGAGTTCAAGAAGTGTTTGGA
>WEKY01007665.1:18483-41098 GCA_013390045.1 Picathartes gymnocephalus
GTCAGCGGAGCCGCCCCGGCCTCCCGCCGCGGGCCGCGGGCGGTGATGCGCGGGGGCAGGTATGCCGGAGAGCTTGGGGCCGTGGCTTTCCGCTTCGAAGCCAGGTGTGAGACGGGGCGCGGGCCAGGGAGCCGCCCGCGGGGCGGGAGGGGGAGGGCATCGCCGGGGGGCGTCCCGCCGCGGCTTTGCGCGCCGCCTCGCTGCCTTCGCCGTGGCTGAACTTTGCGCTCCGCGGCGGACAACCTCCTGTGTCCCCCTTCCGAGCTGAAAAGCGCTGGTACAAGACCAGCTTGTTCTGCAGCGAGCGCCGGTCTTCCCGACAGCCAGGACGTGGCAGCCGCGGCCGCTGGCTCGCCGCGGAGGGCGTCCCGACCCCCGTATTGGCGGGGCGTGAGGAAGGAGGAGGTGGCAGGGTGTCCCGGAGCGGCTGCCAGGCATGCGGCCGCCTGCGGCGTTTCGTGGGGAAGGAGAGCGCACTGGTGGGGCCGGGGCCACACCTGGGCTGGCTAGATCCAGGCATCACCACGTCAGAAAATTCTTGGATCCAGTCAGGTTCAGAAAGTCCAAGTGAGTAGACACCTGGTTCTCACTGGATTGCATCACACTGAAAAATGCCCCCCTTCTACAGTTAGGCACAGTTCTCTTTATAATGTCCTAACATCACTCTTTCTTATGGAGTTTATACTCAGTGTTCTAGGCTTTCCTTGCAGTTGTTCTCAAACTACGAGTTGCCTATGTTGGGTTTACAAGGTGAGTCCCTAAAAAATAAACAGACCTGTTGCATGCTTGGGTGCAAACATTCAAGTACATTCTTTCTAGACAGTAGTTTATTCTACATGAATTCAAAGGCTAGAAATGAGCATTTACAGGTACAGAAGGCTTCCTTTTCTACGTGAGATTTACAAAAACGCAGCTGTGTTTACACTCCAGGCTTTTCATATCAACCAAATCAAAGTAAGACCCGATTATTATTGTGTTTTAAAATGAGTTCCCACTTACTCCATCATTGAATCAAAAGTTTAAAGTACATCTCAGTGTTCCCACTCATTGCAAGCCTGAATCAGACAGCTGTGCGGTCAATTAAGATAAATAATTTACATGAGAAAAGCTGGAAAATGTCACTGGGTAGCACAAAACACGATGTGTAAAGATGGAGTTACTTACAAGAACTGAGTATCAACTCTCATGGAGCACTTAAGCATGCAGTCAGTACTGCTTCCAGCTGGAGGCACTAAAATTTGGGAGGAAGATTTCAGGTCGAAATTGAAGTACTACCTTGGAACTACCATTTAAGAATCAAAATTTTTTGCCTTGATCTTTCTTTTTAGTCTTACACATTTTTTGCTCAAGATGTTTGTATTCCTATCTGGGCCCTTACAGTGCCAAAACTAGCAACAGGCAGTTGCAGGATGCACTTTTCCCCCCCTCTTTCTTTTGTCAGGCTGGCTGATCAGCTCAGAGCCTGGCTTTTTGTACTTTGCATATATAAACCCCATCTTGAATTAAGGAAAGAATGTAGTAAGCGTCTGTTGTTCTTATGTGTTGGTGAAAGTGTGTATATATGACTATGAGATACCAATAATGGATAAATTACAGATGGGTATACTGATGAGAATGAGAGAAAACAGAGACTATAAATAACTAATGGGAAAACACTTTACTAGGTATATGGATGAAAAAAGAGAAGTCTGTGTGTCTAGCTAAAGATGGGTAAACGGAGTAAGGTATTAACTTCTGGAGAAAGGGAATCAGGAACAGTTTAGACAAATGAGGTGGACTTGCCCATAGCAAGCTTTTTTCATAGAACAAGGAAAGCAGGAAAATACTTGTCACACAACAGGAAGTGCAAAAAGAAGATGAGAATGGGGCAATAATCTACTGGTTATTATTGAGAGACAATTGCAAGCAATTAAAAAATTTATTTTGTGTGAGATGTTGAAAAACAATCTCTTAGCTGAATATGCTCTGAAAACAAGAGACACCAATAAGCAGAGTTTTCTCACAGAGTTACAGAACAGGCATAATATTTTTGTTACATTAAATTTATGAGCTCACCTTTAAAAAGAAAGTGCAAAAAGCTAAATTGAAATTCCACTGCAGTTGGTCCAAAGAACCAATTTACAAATTACCTAGAAAAATAACCTCTTTAAAATATTCAAGATAAGAAGTAGTGAAAATGTATAAAAATGAAAGTCAGGTAGTTGCAAACCAGGAGTATTCTGACAAGAGTTAATTGCATGATTAGAGCTGAAGGGAGAACAGTGGAATAGAGGGGTTCTGAAAGTCTTATTCCTACTGACCATTCTGTTACCTTTGTGTTTGAGGAAACATGGCATTGAAAGGTACATTAAGTTGATCAGTGGAGACAAGGTGGTAGACCCAGGAAGGCTCTGAACTGTAAATTTTGGCTAACATCCCTTCTCCCAGTTTTTATTATTTAGTGCATTCCTAGTAACAGGAGGAATTTTAACTTACTGTTTTTTGGTGCTTGTGTGATTTGGAGAATATCCAGTTGAGTCTTGAAATACCTCTTGAGTAATTCTCATTGCCATGGCAAAGCTGCAAAGGCTTGCTAAATTACTGGACAAGTCAATCAGAAATAGAGGGCAGAAGGGGCTGTTAAGAGGCCTTGAGATGACCTGCTGGTGAGCAATTGAGAACTCTTTCTCTCACAGCTTCTGGTAAACTTTTGTTGCTTTCAGACTTCTGTGGTCTCCATGTCTTATTATGAGAACTTAAAGCTTTAGCTTCTCTGTTCATTGAAAAGAGGAATTTTCCATTAATTTTTAGGGAACACAGCACAACAGAGAAAGAATCCTCTTTAACTCTTATATTTTTACAGGCTACGTGTTCAGTTTCCTGTTTCCTACAATTTACTCTGACATACTTCTTGTTTATCTTGCATTTCCTGTATTACCAATGAGAGGTATGTCTTCTGTGTTTCATTGGACTTTAAAATTACACAAGCATGTAATATCAGGACTTAAATGCACAGAGTTGACTTCTTTCCCCCTTTTCCATTGTAAGGTTTTCTGACCTACCCTTGAAGTGCAATTGGTAGTTTCTGTAGCAAGAAAAAGGATTGCATTGTTCTTTTTGCATGGGTCTTCTAAGGCAGTGGTCTGGACTTGCAAGCCCTCTGGGACTGTGATAAGATAGTACAAGGTAAAGCAGCCAGGGAGTTGTTCTAAGTTCCATGCTGGATGGAGCAATTTGGGGTATCGTGCATCCCCCAGCATCTCTTTGCTGGCCTGTTTTCTATTTTGCAGTGGCTACACAAAGCCGACCTTACCCTTAGAGCAAAGTATCCCTCACTGACATTCAGGAACATTTCTTTCACTGTTGGCAGGTGTCAAGGATTAAACATATCATCTGTGTAGCATTTTGTAGCGTTGGTTTAAATATTGTGACTACTTTGCTCTCATCAGGTGCCAGGAGTTTCTTGTTCAGGCAGTAGATTTTCCTTGAAGGTTCAGGAGCACAGGAGAAGCAAAGAGTTGATAGCCCAAAGGTGATGGAAGAATGGGAGAGATAAAGATATCTGTGCCTGCAACAAGGGAAAGAAATGCTGCAATTGTAAACTTCAGATCCTGCTTTTCTGTTTCTCTTTCTTAATTCTAGGCTAGAGCTGAAGATGGGTCAGCACTTTCTCACATCACATCTTTCTTCTCTTAATAGTATTCTTCCAGAAATTTTACTTTTCTGATCTCTTTCAGAATTGAGTAGCCTATTCCCTGCCCTTTGCAGGTGACAGACCACCGTATCCCTCCAATTTTCTTCCTGCAAGAAATAGACACCGTTAGCCAAAAGGCACCTAAGTGTGCTGAGCTTGAGCTGTGCCTCAGGAATCACAGTAAGATAAACAGATTTGATTTTCTAAAAAATGTAAATGCTGATGTCAAATAAGTGTTTTATGGTGGGTTTGTTTGTTTGTTTTAATTCTGAGTATTGATTTAAAGCCAGCAGATCACACAAAGGTTTAGTAAATAATATTTCAAACCTGTTCATTTCAACAGTTCATTTCAAACCTGACATTCCATTGATGTCACAGAGAAGATGTTGTGTAACAAGGTCAATTGATAGAAAGAATGGGAGGAATGGCTGTTTTTCATTTTCCAAATGTATTCCTGATGGAAGGCAGAAGTAAATTTTGCAAACCTAAGTAGTTCAGATTGCCAGACAAGGAAGCAGTTAAGGAAAAAATGAACTTATTTTGAGATAAAAAGCCTAAACTAAGGTTGTTGTCTTCAGCAAAGGAAGGAGTTTGCTGCCAAAAGTCTCCACCATTTTACAAGGATGTCTCAAAAAAGCAAGATGATAGATAGGCCTTTGTGCAAAGAAGTTCTAGTACCCTGTAATATAGATGGGTAATAGAAGAAACATACCTCTTAAGAGCCTATGTGCTCACAGCATATGCAACAGAGTATACCTTACTAAAATTTAATACCTGTGATAAATTTAATGAAGTCATGAGTACTAAGGATACAAGTATCAGGACAATGGTATTAAAAGAATTAGAGTAGGTGTACTCTAAGCTGTATGCAGATATATAAAGTGGGGTTACACAAATACACCAAGGAAAACTGAATTTTCTCTTACACATAGAAGGAAAAGTGTGCATTTAGGGGTGGTAGAGAATAAGCACCAGTAGACGAATATTTCTATTGTCTTACATTGAAAATGTAAGTCCTGAAACAAAATTTTTGTAAATGCTCATAATACCATGGAACCAGTACATCTGAATGTATCGGAGACTGCAAAGGATATACCATGGCTATTTCTTCATATTTAGTGGTAGTTTCCTCATCTCTGCAGTTAAAAATGAGTGGGAGGAGGGAGAGAGAACAGAACTTAGTAGTAGTAAATGTGAGCTTTTTATTAGGAGCTAGATGAAGAAAAGGAATGTCTTCTGGTCATACAGGCAATCTAGTAGTCTTCGTATGTTGTTACAAAATGAGGGAAGATGATAATCTTGTTTAACAATATAGTGGTCAAACTACAAAGTGTGATAATTTTTTTATTTAAAGCCCTTAGGCAAACACCAACTAAATTATATTTTTAAGAATAATGATTAGTTGCAAGCTCAGTTTACAAATGGCAATGCTTGTGTGAACTGCTTCTCTCAAACAAAGGACAGAAGTGGACCAGACTAGGTTAAATGGAAGAACTAGAAGAAATCTATAAAACATGCTCAGGTAAATCCATAATGCATCTTACCTCTGGTGTGACAGCAGTCGTGTCTGGTGTGACAGCCTCTGACTGACAATGGCTAAAACTGTAGAAGTTAAGGGCAAGAGGGAAATCACTACAGGTCGGTTTGTCTATTGCTGTGCCTTTAAGGAAAACCAGCAATGTCCACGTTTCCTGGCAGATATATGTAACCAGTTTTCAAAGGTCTTCAGTAAGGAAGTTCCACTGTGTCAGTGGAACTACTGGTTTTAGTGGTTTCTTAGACTCTTTGCCCTGGTGAAGTCAAAACGGTATTAGTCTCTGCAATTCAATGCTTGTATTTCTTGTTTCTCTATGAATGTAAAGAGTAGCAACATCAGAAAAGTTGTAACATTTCCCTCTTCCAGACTTTTGTGTTTTCCTTCCAAGTTCAGTCCTTTCCTTTGTTTCACATAAGTGAGGCTTTCACTGACCAGTCTTGCTGTTTGACTGGTCTTTCTAAGAGATCCTCATCTTGAGCAAGGAGCTGCCAGAGCATTACAGCTAAGTACAGCATAAGGATTCCTTCAGCTGTCCTCAGGAAAGCACTCCTATTTATGTAACCCATTATGGCTTTTGTGTATCCTATAGCCATATGACATTCCTGACAGCGTTCAGCCTGTGATCTGCTCTGTTGTACTGACTGATTCTGCCAAATTCCTAGCCCATTTTTCTCCACTCTGAATTTATTCAGTAGGTTGCTGTTTGTTAGGTGTACTACTTTGCTTATGCCTTTGCTGAATGTTGTCCTGCCTTTCCAGACCTTGTGTTATGGTGTCAGTTTGTTTTGAATTCTGTTCGTGCCCCTCAACATACTTGCATATCATCTCTGAGTCTTTATGTATCTTATCTTTAGTAGGTGTCTTTTCTATGCCAGTTTTCAGGTCACTAGTTGAAATATTAACCAAAACAATTGTCTGCTGCCCTGCTGTAATAAATAGATAAATCAATCTTGCTTATATAGTTTTGACCTACTGTTCCATAGTTTAATTCTGTGCCCTGCTCTAGGAAATTGGTAGTACTTGAAAATAGATAAAGTTTTAAATTTGCAAAGTATCTGCTCAAAATAAATAGAAATAATATAGTAAATACAAAAATATAAAGAATATTGGATTGGACAGAATTACGAGTGATCTATACCATAAGGTGTTCATAAGTGGATTTTTGATCCCAGTTTTAAACTAGTCTGAAATCAGTCAGCTTTAAAAGTTATTTTTTTTTCCAACTTACAGACTAAATTTAGTTGTGGCCACTGTGTTATATATCTGCTCTTGTGCTTAAGTGGCTCTTCTGTCTCTCCAGCACATTTTCAGGGGCAACCTTTATTTTGTTACTGTAGCTTCTAGCTTCCTATTAGAAGATAGACTTCCCACTCCTACAGTCATCATAGTTGCTATGTTTTGATTGACATCTCTTTGCCTTGACCAGAAATGAAGCCTTGCTTGTATACAACCTCCCCACTCCTTTGTACAGTGCCATAAATAATGCCCATTGTCAGGCAAGACATTTCCAGTGTCAGATTTGCATATTTTACAGCTGTGTTTTGTGGTTCTGTGATTGATCAGTATCCCTTTCTCTTCTCCTCCAAATAATCAGTTGTAAAATAGCAAGTGGGGAAGTACATGTCAACCATATCATGTGGTCCTCTTTGTCACCTGCCAAACACGGGAAAAGATATGATCAAACAGAATCCTGCTTGCCAAAGATACATACCTTAAGACAGTAAGTGTTTATTTGGCAACATACTGGGCCCAATTCGATTGATGTTTGCAGAATGAAAAACTGTTTGGAATGAAACATTGGCAAGTCCAGCAGAGTATGAGAACTACAGAATGAAATCCTGCCAGAACGACTTGTTGTGGACATTCTTGTGGATTACAAGATGTTGCACAATGGAGGTGAGATTGTAAAAAGCATGTTAATCAGGCAAGATGGAATATACAGTTCTAAACAAATCAGGAAACAAAAAATTGTATGCAGAGACTCTTCCACGTAGGAGGGACCTGATCCCAAGGGGGATGGCATACTTTTTAGTGAGGCATAGCCATCAGCAAGGGCCCATCTTTGCTCAAGTTACATTTTTTTTCCTCTTTGTTTTTTTCTTTTTAGGATGTTTCTGTACCAGCAGGGAACAGGCATCACTTAGGTTTGTGTTCTGGGGCCAAATTGGAGTTACAGAGATGCTGCAAGTCACAGTTAAAACCTGTGCTATATATGTGCTATATATTTTATTCAAGCTAGAGCAAAACCAGTGAGTTTTGTGTAAAAGTGCTTCGAAGGCAGAGAAGTGTTACAGAATAGTGCTGTGTGTCTGAAAGCCAAGCCTAGAATTGGATAATGTTCTCCTTTTAGAAATATATGGTTTAATCAGTGGTAGCATGTAGTGGTACTGAAATCAGCTAGAAAGTAAACTTTTTTAACACAATTTGAAGTATTAGAATGCAGGCATTCTTTACTACAGTGCTGCACACTTTCAGAGGATTTTTCCTCTAATCCAGTTTGTGTCATGAAACTTCACAGCAAGGTATTCATTCTGTCATGATCATACATATTCATTACAACGCACTTCCTAGCTAAAACATAAACTTCACTTCTCCTAGAACCAATTTACATGCCTCCACCCCTTACTAGAAGTCCTTTAAAGGTCCTTTAAAGTGTTATGGAAAGGGGTCTCTGGTGGTCATATTCATGAGTGCCCCCAATATTGTAAACCTTGCCTTGAACTTCTCTTAGGGCATGTGCAGCTATTTCTTGTTACATAACTTTGCCACAGAACCTACTAGGTTCCTCATTATCTGTTTATCCACTGTTTCTAGCTATGTTTAGCATCCTGTATGTCTATTTTTACATTATTTTATCTAATTTGCTAGTTAGCCTTTAAGTTCTATTTTGCAGGTTCAAGGGCACTGAAAATTTCCATTCTCTGTGTTGTCTGTCAGTAGTTTTCCCTCTGTATAAACCTAGAGAATATTTCCTTTACTTTTATGGAGCCTTTCTTTGCGGAACATATTTACACAGTAACCTAATGTCTTAAAAACAGACCGGAAAGAAAACACATGCTGTGTCACACCTTTAAAGTCAGTAGTATGATATCTGGGGCATAGAGAAGTAGATCCTATAACATTTTTGTTTGCCTCAACAGCCCTTATTCAAACAGACCCTAAAGGATGGAAGGCCATTCTGGATCCGTTAGAAGATCTGTCTAGACACCACAACCGTAGGCACAGGCAGTGGTTTTAAGTTGCTGTCTTGGACAAGGAAGAACAAAACAAGAATCTGATGCTTCTCCCTTAACACTCCCTTCAGCTGTTTTCAGCTAAGGAGCCTGCCTGAGCTGGATGTGGTTTCTGCATACTTAGAAATTCTCAATGTTAGCCTTGTCCAAATTCTTGTTCAGTCTTTGAAATAAAACTAAATTTTTAATATCCACAATATTCTGTGGCAAGGATTTTTAAAATTTGCTACTTCACTGTGTGAAAATGCACCTCTCTTTTGCTTGTTACTTACTAGCTTTGTTAGATGGCTACTGAAAGAGATGGTGAAAGATGATTTTTGTCCACTCTTACGCCATATATGATTTTTTTAGATTTTGAATATTTTCCCCTAAATTATGTTGTATCTAAACTGAAGGGCCTTAGTTTACTTTTCTATTTCTCATACAACTTCCATTGTACCATCTCTTTGTCCTTTCTTCTTTTCCTACTTGGAAAGTTTTTCAGGTCTGTTGTGTCCTCTTTGAGTAGAGGGGACTAGAGCTACACAGTGCTTAGTGTGACAAAACCTTGCATTATTCTCATAATGCCATGTACTCCACTTTATTCTTCATATTATGGCTGATGTCTAGTATGTCGTTTACTGTGGGGACTTCTATCGAGCTGAGTTCCAGTGGATTAGTCTGCCATAACCTTGAGGTTGTCACTCCTTAATGGTACGGTACTGGGCAGCTCTGAACAGTTAATTTTAGTGTGATGTTTGGTTTGCAAGTAAGTTAATCTACTTTTGTCTGTATTGGACTTCATTTGATATTGTTGTCACTCAGTTTTGCAGGGTCCTTCTGCAACTCATGCACAGTCAGCTGTTGCAGTTTTTACATCTGTCACAGCTGATATCTACACCTCATTGCTCACTTTTTTTCCCATGCATATTTTTTGTAATGAAACAGTGTAAGTTCCAGAAGAGGTTTTGCAATGGAACTCAACAGAACTCCATGTGGAACCTCCACTCATTGCAAGAAACTAGTTGCTATTTAATAAAAAAGTAACTAATTACTCCTAAGATTTGCTTTCAGCTTTTTTGGTTCTGATTGTTTATTTCTGCAAAGACCTTATGCAATGGGTTCTTAAATTCTCAAAACCTGCTAGTGAAGGATATTGTCAAAAGCCTTTTGGAAGTTCAACCAGAGTGTATCTATTTACCCATCTCTATCTGTATGCTTGGTCTCTTTTAAGAACAGTAACAAATTTCTAAGGCAGAATTTTTCTCTGTAACTATTTCCAAAGCAGTGACTTTTTACCCAAATGTCCATTAATTATCTTATTTCATAGAGTCTATTAATTTTTCTAGTAGTGACTTGGAAGTTCATAGTGCCTCATCTCACGCCTCCTTTTAGAAGTTGACATTGCTCTTGTCATGCAGCTGTTTTGAAATGCAAAAACTGCTTTTTAAATGAGATTTTCAATTACTTAATTTACTGAGTGTTTTTATGCAGTTGTTCCACCCATATTCCTTCAACATTGTGAACTGAAGAATGTCAACTATTGTATCAGAGCTGAACTGAAGCAAACAAATCAATCAAACACTAAACTTTGAAAAAAATCAGATATCTTTGTAAGTATGCTGCGCTCCAATGAGCCAAGGATAAATGAGCAGCTTTAAGCTGAGGAAGTCCCCCTACCCCTCTTGGAAATGAGTAGACCCCTTCTCTGCAGGATTGGACTGCAGAGTAAGCTATTCACTCATGAGCAACCAAGCCCTATATTGCACAACTGGGAGTTTTACCAATGGGGTGTAGAGTGAAACTAATGCAAATACCTACAGAGTGGTCTTATAGCTCAGATTAGCTTCTTTCGTTTTTTAAAGTATTATACCCCATGAAGTATTCAGTAGCAGTTTATAACAGTCTCAGCAGTCTCTTAGTAAAGGCATTAGAAATGCTTTTGCATGTACCCCAGTAATATCAGTAAGGCTGACAGACTGGATGTATCCCGTCACCACCACATGACATGAGCTCCAGCCCTAGCTAACATGGCAGTATTAATTGTGATATTCTGTACAGTTTTCTTCCTTGCTCCTTTGTAGACAAAATTATGAATTGAAGGCACAACTTTAATAGGACTTTATACATATCTAATTGAAATAAAAGATACTTCCCAGAGGATACATGTATGACAATATCTGGAATTGCTTTGACACTTCTGACATGTGCCCGTCACCACATCACTGTCGTTACTCCTTTCTGCGTGTCTGATCAGGCTGAATGTTTGCTTCAGCTTGGAGTAGTTTAAATTTCCGTTGTCAGCGAACAGCACAGCCCTACCCTCAACGAATTTTAGGTCATTGTGGGATGAGGGTGGTCAACTGACAAATCACAAAACCATCACCTGGGAAAACTGGTAGCTGAAATTGAATAGAGTTGCACAGCATTGTTTTCTATAAGAATTAACTATTCCATGACGCAAAAGGGCCCTGGACTGTGTTGGCATCAATAAATGGTTCTACCATTGCAGAAGACTGCTCTTTTGGAAGCTTTCTTGTATATAAATGCCATTCCAATTGTGTGAAATATGAGCAATTTCCATTTCTTGCCTGGCAAATACAAATATTAATCTGACGAACATAACTGCATGGTGAGCAGTTCTAGTGGTGGCTGACATTTGTCTAGTTTTCTGGTGTTTCTTATCTTGTAGAACTCTGAAACAATGTTTCAAAGTAGAAATGAATACCCATTTATAAAAAAGAATACATGGTTTTGTCCAATGCGCTGCTATCATTCTAACTGATTATCTTTTCCCTATTTCAGTATTTTGCTCTATTTAATATCAATGTATTAAACAAATGTACAGTAGAAACTTTTATCCTTTCTCCAAGAAAAACACTTTCAGGCATTCTCTCAAGCCTGAGGTTGTAAGATTCTGCTCTCCAAATGAGAAGATCACCAAGGAATGTTCTTTATATGTGTGAAATGGATAGGGTCTGAGAGCTGTACCTTGTTTATCATTATTTTCAGTAAGTTTAGATGTTTTGTAATGAATTGAGTATCAGATCTCTTTGGCTTTTCTCTGTAGTCTAAAGTAATTTAGAAGCTTAAGTTAGTTCTTAACTGAACGAGATTAACTACACTTAATCTAAAATGTAGGCCTCACTGGGGTCTGGGTTGAAAAAAGATTAGGTGCTTCTTCCTTAAATTCTTATTGTAGTTACCATTAAACACAACAAAAGATTCCAGTGAGTCCAGTGAAAGCTTAATTGAATCTTCTAGCACTTAGGAAAATAGTACAAGAGAGACCTGTGTATATCTAAATCAATGTCACTTTCTTGTGTCACTTTTTTTGTGTGTTTATTTTATTATTGTTGTGATTGCAAACTTTAAGTGGAATATTGCAAGACTATGCTAGAACATATGCTAGAACGGACTCCCTTGGTGTGCTGTAATACTTCTCAAATCCTGACTAAATATTAGTTATGATTATGTAGCTGGTTTATGTTTGAATGCTACATGATGCAAATATTTTTTTGGTCTCATTTGCTCACTTACTTGCTTTTTCTTTTAGTGTATCTTTAGATGCTGTCAAAGAGAATTTTTTTGTTCTCATACTATTAAACTGTTACATGAACAGGTGTTGCTCTAGTTTTCTTATCAAAGTCAATGGGGTTACATATGGAGACATAAAGAATACTGACAAACGTTACTTTTACACAGAAAAAAAATGCAAACTTTTGTACAGCTCTAGCATTAACCAAGTAAGATAGATGAGTGTCAGTAACCTGTGGTTCTGGACAAGTTGCATGCTTCTCTGTATTTGGTTAAACATGTACAGAGTGGAAGATATCAGTTTTCACTAGAGTACAAAGTTGAGAAAGTGTGATCTAGGTTAACTGTATAAGAGGGTTGGATTTACTGCCTACACACCCCACATAGATGAACTTAACTCAGTCTTAGATATTCCCATGAGTCAATTCTTTATTACTCTTTGGTAAATTATATCGGTAATAGGAGAGGAAATTGCTTAAATCAAGTCTCATGAGAAAGTCAGTTAAATGAAAACAGTGTATTTCCTATGGCCAGTAAGAGCTGAATTCAGATTTGTGAGACAAAGTATAGCATGAAAAGGTTTATTGCTGGCAATATAAATGTTCACTGTAAACAGTATGACTTGTGCAGGTCACCACATTACTCATTTTGAACGGTATAAATTCCTTTGCTATTAATATGCTTAGAAGTTTTATATTGATGTTTAAATAACTGGATGCAGATATAGCAGTATTTCTGCTGTTGTAGAAGAACTGTGTGGTTCTTAAATCTTTTACTCATACAAGTAACCCCATCAGATTTGACTGCTCTTGATTTATGCCTCTGAAATTCATTAGTTTCAACAGTTATTTCTGACTTAGAGTTTTGTAAGTGAGAAGGTACTTGATCCCATGGGACATGGCAGGGTAGATGTTAACAAGTTTCAGGACAGGGATGATGCTTACTAAATATTTCAGAATCAAGATTTAAAAGGAAATGAATATGAACGTAGTTTGTTGTGACACTTTTCTTGCAGTAGTTTGTTAAAAAATAGAACTTCTTAACTAACCTTTATACTGTTTGCATGAATGTGAAGTAGCCTTGTTAGAATTTTGCAAGCCTCGTTCTTATTCTTTACAGGTGAAGAAACATTATAAAGAAACACAGTCTTTAGAGGCTGAGTAGCTAATAATGTATATGGTATATGGCAGTTCTCTTTGCTACTTCAACAAACGTTCATGACACTGTTTGAGTATGCATCCTCATTGTCTCATCATTTTACATCTGTTTCGTGATACAACATGAAATGGGATTGGAAGTCAATAAAATAGAGACAAAGCTCATTTCAGTTGATGTGGTATATAATTTAGACATTTTAAATTACAGATTATTGAGTTAGGAAAGGGAAAAAAAAAGATTTCAGAAAGCAGTGGCAATTTAGTTGACCCCTCAAAATTAAAGGTTAAAGGTATTTGTTTCCTTTTTAATGGCTTCATCAAAATGGTGACTGTAGTACTGAAATAAACATTACCATACTGCCTAACAGCTTCTTTGCAGATAAAAATTATGTTTGTTATGGCTTGAACTTGCAAATGTGTGATGACTGCATTGAAGTCACTTTAAATACTGCAGAAGTTACTTTGGTTTGTTCAGCATAATATAAATATGCTTTGTTGCACACATTTTTACTTGCTGAAACAAGGTGGTGACTCACTGGGCTTCACAAAAAAGGGGCATAAACTACCAATTTATATTACGCTGGTTTTTTGTATTGAAAAGAAGTGATAGAAAAAATGAATGAGAATTAAGGAAATAATTTATTTCCTTTTGAGCATTTTCATGAAAAATGTAATGTTGCCCTGGAACTGCAAGCCCATGGTCACAGGTTTGCTATGTAACGTTGCATTACCTCACTTGACAGGGACTTGAGCTTATCAGTTGCTGCAGTGCTCACTAGGCAAAGCTCACAGTGACGTGGGGTTGCAATTATTAATGCCTGTAATCATTGTACTTGAATTTTAACATTTCACGTGACAAGTGTGGAAATGGCTTTCTTCACTGTCTCCCCCCAAAAGTTTTAGGTTAATGCATCTGTTGGAGTCTGCACTTCATATAAACCCCTACCACTGCCTGTCCAATAATTAAGGACCCGTGTTCCTTAATTTTTAGCTATTGTTTAGACCATTGTTCTAATAGTCACAACCTATTCATCGGTCCTAGAGAAGAGGTGGATGAAATCCTTACTGACCTTCAAAGAAATGTTTCAAGTACTATAGTGACATTTTTTTTCAATGTAATGCTGGAACAATCAACACAGTGTCCAGATATCTTCAACTTCTCACTTTTTATTCATTCTTAACATCACTGAGGGCTTATTTGTATGCCCTCATCTATAGGGAAGTGGTACCACACAGCAAGTGTTGGAATGGTGCTAACACACTGCAGAGCTCAGATATTGTCCTTCCATGAGGACTGATGCATGTTCTCCGAGCTGCATCTGCAACAGAGACGGGTAGGGACCAAGCTCAAGCCCTGCTTCTATCATAACTTTTGCAAGGAATATGTATTTACTGTGGTCTCCTGTTACCTGTGGCATGTAAGGCTTTGCTGCTCATCCATGTAGGAGTCAAACATCGTCTTCACATGGTCGTTATTTAGGCAGCTTTTCCTTGGCTTTATTTACCTGATGGGTGTCTTTTGGATTTCTCTTTTTATGGTTTGGCTTCAGTATTCTTTTTTTACCTGTGCTTTTAGAAGTAGCACCATTTGTAATTACATATGATCAAAGTATATTTTTGTTTTAAAAAAAATCAGTTAACCTCTCCCACTTTTCAGAACTCAATAAGGCAGAGAATTCATAATTTCAATAACAACAGGATTTACACAACCATATCAGGATTTACAGATACACAATCTAAGAGAAGATGCCACAGTCCTGTTTGAAGGATTGTTCCTCCTGTATAGTAGTGTAGATTCAATTAATAAATCTTTGTATGATTTAGCATGTATTAGAATTAAGGCTATGATACAGTTTGAATTTATTTTTTCTAATACCTAGATTAACCTTACCTGCTGATTTGTACTAAAACTTCTTTGTGATAGAAACTTTTTGGGTTTTTTTAATGATGTAAAACACTTTATATTGCTGTTTGGTTGTTAGGTTTTTTCCTCTTTATTTTGTAAAGTAATTCCATGTGTTAAATACAGTTACCAAGAGAGCACTAAAGTACTGTGATTTCAAAAAGCAGAATTTCATTTGACAATATTTGTTTTAAAATACAACTGTACAAAGTAACCTTTGTGAAGCAAGAGTGATGTACACTCGATGAAGCTTTTCCAATTCACCTCAACTTTTAAAAGTTACAGATCGGTTAGGAGTCTCAGAGGAAACATAATTTGGTTTATGTTGCTAAATATATTTTCAGTAGAGCATTTCTCTATATAGAAAAGTAGAACTTTGATTTTTAAAAATGGTTTAGAATAATTCTAACTAGGAATTTAGAATTCCACATTTAAATGTAGCTTTTAGTTTGAATTAAATTATATTTTAGAATTGAGACTATAAGTATGCTTACATTATATTCTGTAATGCAGTATAAAGCCTTGTAGAAGTAGAAAGAAAAACTAAGAGAAAAACTACTTTTATAGAGGTAATCCAAAATCAGATATACCAACTGTCTTGATTTGAGACATTTTAAAAGAGGTGGACACTGAAATGAGTAACATCCCCCTTGATTCCAACCATTTCCTTTCCACCAGTAAGGAATGAGATATGAGTACATACAAGTGAAAAAATAACAGTTTAGTGACAGAATGCCAACAGGCAAGGCGGGAAAAAAAAGTAAATAACTGCTAGATAGCAAACTGCTAAATCTCACAACCCCCAGGGAACAAAGAGAGGCCCCAATGCTGGAAATGCCTTTTGGCAAGACATTGCCAGATGGAGGCGGCCACATGGCTGGACGACAAGGGGAAGATGATGTCAGACGTGTCCTTCCAAGGTGGCACCCTCCAGCCATGGTGCCTTTCCCCTGGAGCGGGAAGCCGGCGGGCTGAAGTGGCGTGCGGGAGCGGCGCCGCCCACGGTGACCCGCAGGCATCCGCGGAACTCGCCCTAAGCAGCTCGGCTCCGCCAACTGCAGCCTCTCTGAGATGCGCTAAACCCCGAAAACTAAAAGAGAATCCGAAAAGGGAAGACAAAACCTTTGCCTGGGCAAAGACCAAACAGCCCACGAAGCCAGTACCTGACGGCAAAGAACCGGAAGCTGCCCACGAGAGAGGATTTTAAAAACGCCTGTGACCTTCCCAGACATACACACAGCATACCTGCCTGTAGGGTCTTAGAGTAACGATTGTTCGTCATAGGTAGATATGGAATACAACAGCATAACTGTAAAAAATCTCAACGCTGATACTGAATTAGAATGATATCAAAAATTATAACTGACCTCAAAATATCAATGTGTTTTAATCCTACTAACAAAGGCGCACGAAAATTAAAAAGGCTGGAATTTATTTTTCAATTGAAAAAATTAATGTGTTACTTTATTTTTAAAACACAATACAGCAACATGTAAGCAACAGCAGTGACTATATTAAAGATCATAAGGCTAAGCTACTTTATTTTAATGATTGTTACTAATTTTTGGCATTAGCTATTTAAAAAGCTCATCTGTACTTTCCTAAGTTGAAGCAAGTGCCCAGACAAAATTTCTCCATGCAAATGACTGAAACATAAATGAAAAATACAAAAGAAAGCTAGAATGGTGTATTTTAATTCAGTAATGTGATATGCCTTCCTCTCTATTTAAACTGAAGGAGAAGGAATGTCAGTGATTAAATGGTAAAGTGTTACATTCCCAGCTTGAAGAGACCCAGCATGATTGACATCTAAGGAATACTGATGTCTCTGCTGAAAATAGCCATGTGATCTTTTTTTAAACTTTGCTCTCTGTTTTGTAGTTTTCTTTATTTTTCATATGCAGGTCGTTCAGAAGGGAATATAATTTTTCCAGCTGAACTATCCTGTCCTCCAGACTGAAGATCTGGAGCAAGAATCCTGCTTACAGTATAGGCGTTTTTCCATCTAGCACACTCAAAAAATTGTTCAGGAAGAAGAGGTGTATTTAAGACCAAGCCTGACTTGTGCAGTGTCACTATTCAGGAACAGCAGCACTTTGAAGATATCAGTTCCATTTAAAACAAACCTGAAGAAAAAGGAATGTGGGTGAAGCAGATATGAACTGGCAGGTTAGGCTCTTCCTACCTTGAGAACAAGGTTCCTATCTCTATCATACAGAGATATCTCCACAATATGGGCAATTGAATTTCTATTAGTTAAACAATAGAAAAACCTTTCAACTTCTGATGTTGTATTTGGGAGAGACAGAGCCCTCATCTCAGTCTGCAGCTCATATATCTGAGCAGCTCTGCAGCTGTCCTTATGGTGATTGCTTCTTCAGCCTCAGTATGCTGGAGATCTGTCAGTGCTGACTCAACAATGGGTTTTTTTGGGGAATAGAGCTGGAGGCTTAGAAAGTGTAGTCACTAGTGTAGTATCTTACAGTAAAAAAACCCCATCCCAGTCCCCCCAAAAACTCCACTACACAGTTTGGTTTCTTGCAGTACAAGTCAAGTTTAGGTTCCAGGTCTTTAATGAATATGGCCTTTCCAGATACGGCTGCTTTAATTTGGGTGGGTGAGTGAACAGCTAACAGCCTCTGCAGAGCTTTCTTGTCACTAAATGCTGAACCAGAACCCTGATTTTAAGATGCTTAACGCTTGTCTGGAGTGACTCAAGAAGGAAAGGGAGTGGCAGTTTTCTGTAGTATCATTGAACCTGTTTACACCTGTGGATAACAACGGGCCAACAGGGATCAAAATGAAGGGCTATGGGCTCACCTTGTGAGATTTCAGATTTAAATTTGAAGTGCACTTTGCACCTGGTCTTGTTAAACCTCGTAAGATTCCTGTGGGCTTACTTTTCAAACTTGTCTTGGTCCTTCTGAATGGTATTCCATTCCTCTACTGCGTAAGCTGCACCACTCAGCTTGGTGTCTTCCAGGCCATTCTGTGATTCTGTGATTCTGTGTGTGCTGGTTTTAACAATCAACAGGGAACTAAACTCCAAATAAGCTACTCTCTTTCCCCCACCCCTTCTGATAACGGAGGGACAATAAGGAGAGGTTATGTAATGAAAATAACAATTTACTAAAATCACAATAACCACAGCAGTATCAATTGTAAAAAGTACACAAAAAGAAGGTGCCTTACCCACAAAAGAACATTGACCACCAGGAACAAAGAAAAATGCTTCTCAAAGATAGCACCAGGTGTGGTCTCCAAACAAAGGCAGTGTGGTGAGGAGAGCTNCAAAAAGAGTGGAAAACAGGGACAAAACAAAACCTGGAAGCTAGTTCCATCTGAATAAAGAGATTGTGCAGCTGCTGGCTAAACTCAGTCAGCTGCAGTTGCTTGAACTGCCACCTCCAACTCTGCTGTTTGGAGCTTTCCACTTCAACACTACAACTCCTGTAGAAGTGCTCCAGAGGAAAAATCGGAGGAGGGGAAAAAAACTGGTGGATAGCAGAAGGGACCATGTCCACCATGGTTTAAGGGGACAGTCCACTCTTTTTTACTGGGAGCAGTCGAAATTCCCAGTTTCTGGCCCTGGCTTTTTCCTGCCGAAGCCATGCCCTGCAGTGATAATGTGGGTGGTATTGAATAAAGTGCTGGAAACTCCACCCCCTTTCCTCTCTAACTGGGACACTATGAAAATGTTTAAAATGTTGTCACATTATGCAGAGTACACCATAAATGATATTTCAGAGAAAAAAGAAAATGCTTCAATCTGAAAAAATGTAAAAGTTTGAAATAGAGTTGAAGTGATTTTGTTAAAATGATAGTAGTAAACCTAATAAACTTCCTTCATCTCTGTGTTTGGTGTTTTCCTATGTCAAGGACTTTAAAACTTCGGAAATTTTTTGCAGTTCTGAAAAATGGGAAGAGTTACACCTTCACCTCCATGCGAAATATAATTCTGTGCCTATTTATAATGGTTTATAATTCTGCTCTGCACAGGGGTAGCAGATCTGTGCTTCTTTGGCTCTTCTAGTGTTTATCTGTACCTGATCCATCTTCCTATTCAAATCCATTTAGGAGCAAATTCATTAAAGCCTGGGAGAAACAGGGACCCTTACAATATATCCTCCAGTTCACCAAATGAGTAGCATCTTGTTTCTATTCAGACTACTGGGAGAAGAGCAATTTGCAGCTAGATGTTTAGAAGATTTGCCTCTTAAAAATAATAATTATTTACAAGCTAAGAAGCATCTCTTAGTAGCTGGAATGACTTCTCTACTTTTGTTCAGCTACATAGAAGTCTCAGTCAGTTTAATTTCAGAGCCTAGTCAGATAGGTCAGTTTGGCAACCATATAAATATATTTAAAGTATGTTTAAGAGTCATCTTTAGCATTTGTATTTCCTTACAGAGTTCGTGGGGACATAATGCACATGTAGATAAATTAATTGAGTAATTATGTCCTAAATTATCTTACTATTGCCCTAGACTATAAAACAACATATGGAAGAATTATTTTTCAAGAGCAAGCTTAGAAAGTTTGGTTCTTGTTCCATGTTATCTTTAAAATTAACACATTTTCTCAACCTTAAATAGAAAATAAGGCCTGATAAATAGAAATGTAATGTAAATATGTGGATGCTTTGGTTTTCAGGAACGCCACTGTGATATTGTAAGATTGTTAGTTCCTGGGAGCTGAAATAATTTCTGGGAATTACTTCATCCTTGAATAAACATTGTATAGTATAACTACAATGTATGTATAGATCTGTTGAAAATGTGTATCTACAAATACTACTTCTAAAGAATTAGGTCTCCCCTACACCCACTGTACCTTCTTCTTCATTTGGCCACGCAATATTTCCCTATTTCTTTTTAAAGAAATCATGCCCTCAGTGTAAAAAACCAGGAGATTACAAAGATTTCCCAAGGATATATGAATGAAACTGCCAGCAGTCTCTAGCAGTAGTAGAGTAGTTAGCTCTGGTGTTTCTGTCTTTGCATTGTTTTTCTCTGAGAGTACCTCTAGGACCTGGGAGTTAGAAGTATGAAAAACAATATAACAAGAACACATGCAATTATAAGTTTCATTGTGCTATAGCTACATGGTTTAATTCTTCTTCCTGGTGGTCCAAGGAATTGGAAGATCTAAGTAAATTCCCGTTAAGGTAAAAGAAGGCAAAAAAACTTCTAGTAATGCTGGTATTACGTTGCTGTGAAAGGCACTGGCATTTAATGAATAGGAATTTAATTACACTTAAAAGATTTGGGCTCGTTTTATTTCCATGTCAGTTATGAACTAAAGCTGTAGATCTCACTATTCTAAATAATCACTGTTATTATCTGAAAACTAATGTTATTTGAAAGATATGGCATTGCTATTATCATACATAATTCTGAGGGCTTAATTCTGTCTATTCAGCCCAAGTTCTTAGAGGGGGTAGCTCTGACAAGGATTACGAGGCCTCGTACTGTCCCCCTTGGACTGGAAACACACAGATGCCTCCAGTCTCTTCCATGGATGGCTAGTGCTGCTAAACTGTAGAACCTCCAGGAATGCAATTAGGTAGTCTCCTAAATTTGCTGGTTTGGATGTGCTCAGAGTGGTCAGCTAGAGTGAATCTGTAGTAAATAAGTAAATAAATAAACACCTTAAACTAGTGCAAGACAAAACACTGAGGACTGGGTGATGTTGAGACCTTTTTAGCACAAAACAGGATGGATGCCTATTTTCCCTGTAATATGGCATTTCTATTTAAACAGTTCTGTGAAGCTGTGAAATCCAGTTACCTATCTAAGCTGAGTCTTTTCAGTAATGTGTGTGCTTTTGTAGACACTCAAAGTAGTAGGGTTTCTAATGCACTCCAAAGGCAGCAAGGTGCATAAAAGTTCAGTAACCTTTGTAGGTTACTGGTGGGGTGGGTATACACATTACAGGTCTCTGAAGACTTACAGAGCAAGACTAATATCACTTCCCAGCAGCTAGCACTTCTATCTCATTTGAGGCTACTGATGAGTCTAGGAAACATCCAGGAAGTAATTGATTACATCCCTCTCTCTCAGGGAAGTATGCCATCACTTGCACTTCCTCTAAGCCTGGCAACAAATTTCAGTGGTTGTTATAGTAATGTAAAAAGAGTGCAACAGTAACCTGATGTTACTGGTCTGTGCTACAGGCTTTTAAAATAAGAATAAACTTAAGTTGCTGTAGTCAAAAGTAGTGGAGTGGAACAGAGTAGAATAGAATAGAATTGGAAGGGACCTGCAGTGGTCATCTAGCTGACAAATTTCGGGCTGACCAACAGTTACAGCACATTAGCGGGGGAATTGTCCAAATGCCTCCTAAATACTGACAGGCTTGAGGTATTCACAGCCTCCCCAGGAAGCCTGTTTAACTATCCTCTTGGTAAAGAAACACATCCTAAAGTTAAGTGTGAACCTTCTCTGATGCTGTTCTGAACCCTTCTGACACATCCCTGAATCCTAGGGGGAAGAGATCAGCATCTCCATCTCCTTGTCCCTTCCTCAGGAAGCTGTAGAGAGCAATCAGGTTACCCCTCAGCCTGCTGTTCTCCAAGCCACAGCACTCAGCCCCACTTCACAAGCCATGCCTTCCGGGCTATTCCCCAGCTTTGTTGGCCTCCTCTGGATGCATTCAAGGACCTTCACAGCCTTCTCAAACTGTGGGGCCCAGACCTGCACAGAGTACTTTAAATGAGGCTTACCAAAGCTGAGTGTGGTGAGATAATCCCCTCCTTTGTCTGGTTGAAGTACTCCAGGATGCAGTTTGGCCTCA
Organism: Picathartes gymnocephalus; assembly: GCA_013390045.1. Taxonomy (NCBI): domain Eukaryota; kingdom Metazoa; phylum Chordata; class Aves; order Passeriformes; family Picathartidae; genus Picathartes; species Picathartes gymnocephalus. The sequence goes on from WEKY01007665.1 coordinate 40,298, forward strand.
TGGCTGTCCAGGTTCATGGCTGAGTCACACTTAGCTTAATGTCAGCAAGCACCCACAGGTTGCCGTCTGCAGGGCTGTTCTCCAGCCAGTTCACTCGCATTTTACCGTTGTTCCTGGTGTTACTTAATCCCCAGTGCAGAATCCAGCATTTCAATTTTTTAAATTTCATCCCATTAATCACAGCTTAATGCTCTGATCTATCCAGATGCATCTGCAAGGCCTTTGGTCTCACAAGAGGGTCAGCAGCACCTCCCAGTTTGGAATCATAAGCAAACATGCTAATGGAGCACTTAAATCCTATATCCAGATTGTTGTTAAATATATTGAACGGAACTGGTCCTAGGACTGAGCCCTTAGGAACAGCACTGTTGACTGGCCACCAGCCAGATATAACCCAGTTCACTACAACTGGGCTCATCTCTGCTGTGGAGATGTGCCACTTCAGCTAGAACTGCCTTTCAAAGAGAAGGCAGCATGAAGATTACTCTACTACTGATAACACTTCCATTAGTCTTAGACAAACCAATTCCTATTTAATTTATGATAAACTAACTTAATTTAACTGAATGTTTTGGTATTTTTCTTATACTAAACATAAGTTGCTCTTCCCAAAATGAAGATATTGATGGGCCACACACACAGACTGGCAGTAATATCCTAGACCCTGTTGCAGTTTTCCTTGTTAGGGGAAGTAATTTAAATTGTTGCTGTTTTCTATCCGTATCAATATTTTCTTTGTAGTCTACTTTCATATTTTCTCAAGCTTTTTATTTTCTAATATTCTAAATATTCTTGGAATTT
>WEKY01007666.1:10050-31785 GCA_013390045.1 Picathartes gymnocephalus
GCGCCCCGCGGAGGCGCCGCTGTGAGGGGCGGGAGGGGCGGGGCGGGGCGGCCGCACCTGAGCGCCGGCAGCGCCGCGGAACTGGCGGAGCGCGGGCGGGCGGGCGGTGAGGGGAGCGGAGCCGCCTGGCTCTCTGGCACAAAGAGCGCCCCGGGCACGGCCTTAGGCTGGCCGGAGTCGCGGTGCGTGTCCGCAGGCGGGTGTCGGTGTCCCCTCGGGCGCCCTTTGTGCTGCAGCGGGGTGGGTTCGCGGCGGTGCCGCTGGTGACCCGATGGAGCGGGCTCGGGAGGAGCCCCGGGACACGGCTGCGCCCAGGACGCGTTCCGTTGTGTCAGCCCAAAAGTTGGGCTTTGGGGCTTTTCTGCTGCTTAAAGTAAAGCTCCTTTTGTGAAAGAAGTACTCGGTAAACTTCCCAGAGGCACAATTAATAGCTGCACCCAGTTTGGCATAACCCTTTCCCACGCTGTTGGCCGAACTTCCTCATGTACCTGTGTCTGAAGGTTCGCGAGTTTCACCTCAGGGCCCACACCTTTACAATTCACCATTGTCCTGTTTATTTGGAGAAAGCCACCTGTGAACTTTCAGGTTTATAAATTCAGTTCCTTGTGGTGTTTCCTGAGTGCTGAAGCATTTTAAAACAAGAGGGAGTAGTGGGGTTTTGTGAGCTAGAGAAAAAGTTTGACTCGAAGTTAAGATACCGAAGTGTTCCTAAACTGTGTCTACCAACACATCTAATTCAACAGGCTGTCTCATCTGAGAAGTGCTGGTACAGGTTTTTTGCCGTGTTATCAGTCCTCACCGCCCTTTGTTTTCAGCATGTGATCTGTGTGTTAAATTTTAATCTGCGCTCTGGGTTTTCTGATTGTTTTTTGTAGAGAGGTAGTGCTGGGTTAGAGGTGTGCAATACTGTATTTGGCATTGCTTCAACTTTTATGCCAGAGTTAGGCTCAAAATAGCTTTTATTTTAGTGGTATAGAACTGGTCCCACCATTTCCTACAGAGCGTATGTGCAGGATGTCACAGTGCACAGTATCTGGGGTTTACTGGGTAATTTAGCTTTGCAAATCAAATCTCTTAGAGCCTTCATTTGAAGTAAGTTCTGCAGGATTGCCAAAGTTAAATGCAGACTGTGGTACTTTCTTTTTTCTTTTTTTTTCCCTTTTAAATCCCCCACAGTAAGTACACTGCAGCTAACTGCACAATAACTTCCCTTGTGTTTCCCTGCCAATGATCCTCAGCTCTGCTCCAGAGGAAACACCTTCCACAAGCAACATGGGATTCATTTAGCTTGCCCTTTAAGGCTGGGGGGAAAAAATTGCAAGTTGCAACAAGTGATTTTTGTGCCTTGGCCGCTTGCTTGTTAGATCTTGTGAGCAATTGTTGGTTTGTTTTTTTGGTTGTTTTTTTTTTCTCAATTTACCAAACAGTTACAAAAAAAAAAAAAAAAGCAGCAGTGCCAGGGTAGGTTCAGTTAAAACAGAGGTCTGATTATAATAGGCCATGTGTAATGTTGTCAGAAGAAGTTTGGATCACCTGTTGTAGAAATTTGTGCAAATAAGTTTTGCAGCAGAATGTTGTTTATGCCCAACATTAGCTTTTTCTCATAATTCAAGACGATTCTGCCCCGGTGATGTCTCTGGTAACTCCTCAGACTTGGCTGGCTGTTGTTCTGCTTCACAAATGTTCAGGTACCTGAGCTGGCGTGAAGGCTCTGTTTTGTGATGCACTCTGTCAATGAGTGATAAAGCAGCAGCTTCTGTCTCAAAGGACTGATAGATGAGGCAGAAGAGGGAAGTAAGAGATGGGAATCTCAGAAGGAAGAGAGTACAAGCTCTTTGTAGTGGAAGTTGTCATTGGTTGTGTTTTCTGCCATTAAGTTGAATTCCAATCCCCTGCCTTTGTTACAAAAGCACTTTTCATGTATGTGTCAGAAAACTGAGAGAGAAAGCTTAAGTAAAACATCCCTTCATCCAAATTTGCAAACTTCCCATTTTTGGGGCCTCCTCATCTGTTTTCTGATCCTGCTGCCCTCTCTGAGTTTGATAACTCAGCAAGCTGCCATGAAAACCAAGTGAGTCCAATGTCTGGAAAGTGTTTGCATTTTAAAACACTGGGGAGCTGGTTGGCAGTCTGTGAGTATCTGCTGTCTGTCCTGGCTGTGTAGGATGAGGAACGGCAACAAACAGATTTGGAAGGTATCTTGAGACATCACCTTGTCCAGCCCTGTTGCCTGTACCCTAAGATTACCTGATACCCTGAATAAATATTTCACTAGATAATCATGTACCTGTTCAATACCAGGCTGGATGACTTGTTCATAACATCCTTCCATGACATTTATGCACCAGGTTACACTCCATAACCACCCTAGCTACATTTTCTCCTCTTCACATCCAAAGAAATTTAAAGGAGTAATTTTCTTTAAAAAACTGCATTCTCTGGAGTTATAGCTGTCCTGTCTCCCTGCTTGTTTGCAAGGGTTTTCTGAGAGAATTAAAAGAAAGCAGCTCTTCAGGCAGGTGGCATGGTTTGCTTGTCTGAGAGGTGTGAGGATTCCTTAGAGCTCTTTGCCTTTTGGCTTTACACTTCTGTGAGACCAAAGTATTACTACTCTATGTTTACCAAGCAAAAGTAAAAGTTTTCATACTATATAAAAGTTCATAATACATAAAACTAATGGGTATATATGTTTATCTTGTACAGTCCCTTAATTACGCTGTGCTGTTTGATTACTTGCTCCTTCCTTAGTTTCTTTCTCTGCTGCAGTTCTGATGTGTCACAGGTACTGTGAAGAAGAACATTTAAGATATCCTAACATCGATAGACAAATACATCTTAAGGCCAAGAAATATATTCTGAAGCCAGAATTTGAGGAGTATATATGTGTCTTGAAAATTCATGGTGGTGCAGTAGCTGCCATTCACTTGTAAAGAGGAGGAGAAACTGTTGGAAAGCATAACTGACTGCTAAGGAAGGCAAGTGTGACTGACCTCTTTGCAGCAAAGGAAAATAAATCTGATTTTCTAAAGCAGTGGATAAGATAAAAACTTGGGAACATCTTTATCTCCATATGGGTTCAAACGGGCTGTGTGTGCTGGGAGAGTCTGGAAACAATTTTAAGGATGAGTAACAAGATCCACAGCTTCTAATGTGTGGCAAAGGGAGAATCATTCAGGACAGTGCTGTTTAATGGATGCCGTGTCTGGTTCCATTCCTTGAACTATTTGAATTAGGCTCAGGTTAGCAGCAGTTGGTCTCTCATATCTAAAACTTGATGTTAGTAAACAATTGTAAAAGCACTGCAAGAGTTGTTACTCATTGGTTTTAATTCTCACTTTTGAGAAGTGAGAGCCACTGTGGCTGAGAATGTATTTCTTATCAAATGCTTGGTTTGCCAATGTACTGACCTGTTCCTCTTTCACTGGCATGATTCTCCTCTTCCGTAATTTAAAGTACAGTGGGAACAAGAAACTGTGCCAGACTTTTCCTGTTTAACACACTGAATGCGGCCAGCTGTGATGCTCTGCTGTAAACACACAGGTTGCTGATCTGCTGTGCGGTTTTAAGCTGCAGGTTCCCTAACCTTCCCTAGGTGTAAAACTACAGATTGGCATGTTGTGGTTTTCAATGACAACACCTAACCAAGCTTCCCAGAAGTCCCCTCTGTTTTCCTTACCCTTGTTGAAGGTGCTGTTACCATGACAGTCCCAGGGGACTGAAGTGTGCAGGCCACAGAGCAGGTGTGGTTGTGCACCGTAGCAATATCAATATCCTCTCCCTCTCTTCTGTCCCATTGGGAACTTCAACACAACAGCTTGATGTGGTAGTCCTTGAGTTATGCACCAGCATAATCACCTGTGCTGCAGTGCCCCTGTGGATACTCATGGAGTAGTTACTTCTGGTGCCTCTCTGAGGCGGGGTCTGTTTGCACTTGCATTTTGCAGACTTACTGTGTGTAAGGGAACAAAGACATTTGGGAACCACTGACGTGAAGGAGAAGGACCAGGCAGCTTACAGCCTGCCCTTCAGAGAGCCTGTATTAATTTAACTGTTCAGTCTGAAAATAATGGTTTCTGAGCTGAGTTAAAATTAGTATAAAGGTTTGTATACAGAGGCAAGATCTGTCTGCAAGATTGGAAGTTCTGTCTCTAGTCATCTGATCTGACCTCTCCCTTGAAGCAGGCAGCATGTGAGTGCTTATTGTAGTGGTGGTTTTTCTGAAGTGCACTAGGATCACTGGCTTCTTTCTCGCAGAAGGATCATTAAATGCTAATGACTTTTGATTACTGTTGACCTTGGTCAATTTAGAATTAGTGACCTAGAGACGTAAACCACTGTATCTCATTACCAATTTCCTGAGCTATCTGATCTTTCCTTTGTAAGTCAGTTTTCGTAAGAGGTAGAGTAGAATTAAAGTTGACCTTTGCCTTAGAAAAAGGGTTGAGTGCTTTCAGGTTGGCAATATCATATTTATAAATAAATAAATAAATTGCAGCCACTAAGAAAGAACTTATGTTTTGACCCCACAGACTGTCAAGAGCAAAGCTCTATGTGAAATGAAGTGGACAAGCTCGAGTAGCCACGGTGGGGAACAAATGCATAATTTGTCCCTTTTAAGTTAGTAGCAAAACAGTTTATCTGCTGTAACCTTGAATTAAATTCTCATTTTGTGGTTGCAGGTTTTCTCTTCACAGAGTTCATTTATAATTCTTGGTTTTACTTTGAACTATCAAGAAACAAATTAATACCCACAGAATCATTGCAAATTCTACTCTGGGATATTTTCTACCTGCAGCTCCCAAACTGTGACATTGGGGAGTCTGTCTTAGCAGGCTTGTAAAATCATATATTTTATGTTGTGATGAAGCATTTGACATTATTTCTTTCCATATGCCCAGAAGAGAATGTCTGTGGGGTAATTCACTGTAACAGGATCAAGTATATTGTTCCTTGCAGGTTTTTTAAAGCTTGGCTTTCCTTGTCACAGTTGTGGTTTATATGGACTGTCATTCATGCAGCAGCCATGGTCTTGAAATCAGAATGAAAATACAAGAAAATTTTGAACTTTTTTTTTTCTCACTCTCATACATTAGCTGTATTTATTTTGGTCCATCAGGGAACAAAACCTTTATCTTTAAAAGAAAATAACCCAGTGTAGCAAAGTGTTTGGGGCATAAATATGAAGTTATTCAGCCTCTCACTGAGGTTAAATTGGAGGCTTTAAGCAGCTAAGGAAGAAAAGTAACAGGAAGAAATAGTTGAGGTAGGAACAGGTTCATGGAAAGTGACTTGAACTCCATACAAGGAAAGTGCATGTTTATTTGCAAGTAAACATAGGGGTAGATATTAATCGTAAATGTTTTGTTTTGATAGCTTTGTCTCAAAATGGATATTGCTTTTAAAAACATTATTGAAGGGTTACAAAAAGAACATATTAAAAAGATTAAGGCTGCTTTGGTAGAGAGATTGAAAACAATTGCCACGTGTAGCCTGTATGCTAGCAAATACTACAAGAGTGAAAAATAGATGTGAATACTCATTCTTTAGGTTTCTATTTTATCTAAGTTTTTGTTTACCTCTTGAGTAGGCTGCTCAGGACTTTCTACTTCTGTTTTCTTTAAAGCGTTAAGGTCATTTAGGGAAAAAAAGGTAAAAGGTATCTTAGTGGATAATGTTATGCGAAGTGTTTAAATCCTCATAAACACTAAGCAGTGAAGAATATTTGGTAACAAGTATGTTGCTAGTGTAGCATGAGGTCTATAGAGAAGTACAGTTTAACTATTTTGGACTCTGTTTTGATGCTTCTAGTCTTGGTTCAAAATGCAATTCAACTCTGATACTATTCTCTCTCACAGCTCTTGGCTATTCTGGGAAGTAAATGCTATTTTTTTTAGCATCTATTCTGGCTTCTTGGAGAGTCTTTATAATTTTGCCCATCTTTTGTCCTGCTTTTGGTTGTCATTTTATTTTCTTCCATAGAAGACTTTACTAAGACTTCATTGCCAGCTTTTCCATGCAGCAGACAGAAGCAGATGCCATCTTGGCTTCTCCCAGTGCTGACCGTAGAGAGAGGAGATTGGAAGGTTTTGTCCACTGTAACACCTTTTTTTACTTGAGGAAATGAAGAGTAGAGCTATCAGTTCCCTTTCCAAATTTGCCTTTACAAACAGAAGGGTTGGAATGGTGATTGGGAAGGACTCTTCCAACTGACTAAATAATTCATAGATAGGTAAACAGAACAAGGCACCGCAGCTGTGTGGGTTGGGTCTAATGAGGTTTTCTGTTTGTTTAGTTGGTTTTTGAACATGTGTATTCCATTTTTAAATTAGTGCTTAAAGTTAACTTAAATTCAATGAAAGCTAGCAGTGGGAAGGCAGGTAGATTTGTTCAACAGTAACATTGTGTATTTATTTTGCTTAATCAAGATGTGTCATCTGAACTTGATTTCCTTGTAGGGGGAAATTCAGAACTTAAACAATGTTAATAATGCATAGGCATAGTAACTGCCACAGAAGACACTTTACAGAAAAATAAATGTATGCATTTCCTCATTGCTTACTAAGAATTCTTTCCTTTACTCATGATGTGGTTGTAACAAACATTGGGAATTTTGATGAAAGCTTGTTTTTTATAGAATTGTCTAGCTCATATTACTATATGAGGAACAGTCCTGTAAATGAGAGATGTACAAAAACTCAACTTATTAGAAGGAGAAAAAAGATAGAAACATTTTGGTATCCTTGCTATTGCAGCAGGAGAGACTGATGATATATGAGGAAGAGTACTCCCATCAGCCCTGGAAATTAAATTGATTTCCCTATTGAAAGTTACTTTTAGAAAGGCATAATTATAGTAGTAACATGCTGTTGAAAGTTGTACCAAGAGCTGGTCTTTACTGTGACTCCTGTGCCACACAAGGTATATTATGTTCTTAAGGGATAAATAAGCTGGGATGGCAGGTGTGTCACACACACTGGGGTTTGAACAGCACCATTGCTGCTTCAGTTCACAGTGTTTAGTCAGGACCTAATTTCCAAGGTCTCATAACTTGCTCCTAATAATTTGAAACGGGCATGTAGCATGGTGTATAGTATCTCAGACTGGGAATATAGTCTTTTGCTTAATTATTCTCTTCTGGCATTTTGAATACCCATTAGGCCAGTGTTAAGATTTAAGCATGGAATTTCTTACACCGTTTAACTTGAAATATTTCTGGTCTGACTACTTTGCTTGTAAAATAAAAATTAATGTGCCTTTGAAGAGCTGTATTTCCCTTTTTCTCAGTTGTATATATCAGGTTTAGTTCTGTTAATATATAATTAATGAAGAAAAATGAGACTTGCTGGAGAAGCTTAGGAGTACATGGTAATAAGATTTCAGAAATGGATAGATCATTGGGTCAGAGAAGGTCAATTTCCTTGATCCTCTTGTTTGAGACAGACTGATCTAAACTGGGGATTTTGACTGGTCTTTCAACAGGCAGCAGTTCATAGCTTGTTTTTACTGACTGCCAGTGTATTGATTTCTAAATTCATTAACAGTATGTATATAGTAAAAGAAGAAAACACCATTGTACAAAAATAAATGACAGCTGCTGCCAAAACAAAGAATAGTTTGTGAGAATAGCACTAATTCTTTGGGGGTTGTTTTTCCCTTTTCACCTCTACCTAATGAGTAGTTTATGAGACTTAGTTCCTGAGGTGATGAAGTGCAGTGAAAGGTGGTGTGCACCTGTAAGATGTTTGTAGCTTTTCATGGGAATTCTATGAAAATCTAAATCTATTTAGATTCTGTTCTGAAATCGGTGCTATTTTCCAGTTACAGCAGACTAGGTTTTGGTGGGTAGCTTAAGAGTGGGCAAAGACGGAAGTTTGGCTTTTTATTTACTGGGGTTGATTTTTATCTTGTCATGCAGACACTTCTTGTCTACTAGGGTCTGTTTGAGTTCTGAGTTCAGGCAGAACATCTTCAGCTGAAGCTCCTCCCTCCTTTCCTTTCCCAGAGAGCACAACGTGCTGTGCATGTGTGCTGTGTTCCAGAACTGAAAGGTTGGTGGATTCCTGTGGATTGACAGTTACGATTTGTCTTTCCCACATGGAGCTAGCTGGTCAGTCTGTCCCTCATCCTCTTTATCTCCTATAGCCTTCCAGTGACCTTATCTGGTGTGTATGTAAAATCTTTGGATTTGTCCTGGTCGTTGGTTTGAAGAAATGTGCAGAGACCTTGATTTTTGTATACTTTGGGAGTCTGTAAAATGGATTTGTGGAATGACAATCAAATCTCCCTACCCCTGCTGTCTTTCACCATCTGCCAACTGCAACGCTGAGAACCAGATTTTCTGGAGTCTGTGGTTTTCTGTATCTTTAAGAGGTTTTTTTAAGATTTCTTCCTTTGGAAATGTTTGTCCTGTGCAGTGGAAAAAGGGTTACTTTTGTAACTAGAAGGGCTGGAAATTTACATAAGGAGAGGAAGGAGAACTTACACAAACTCAACAAACTCAGATTCTGTGCTGGGAATACCTGCTGTGTTCCCGTTACAAACTCAGCTGTGAGCAGTTATAAGATTCCATCTGTGGGATGAGTTTCTTCTCCTTTACCCCTTCTTTTCCCTCTCTTCAGTTCAATATGGTTTAAGTTGTTAGTTTCCTTTTCTAATCAATCTGTTGCAGATAAAAAAGAAAAAGCGAGGAGGAGAAAGAAAAGGTTTCTAGAAATAATTCCTTTGGAAGTTACCTAACCTCCCCTCAATGTGTTTAGGGATGTGTCTGCCTTTCAGCTACACCAGGCATAACCCACCATCTTCCTTTAAAGCAGCAGCCAAGGAGATTTTGCACTGAGATGCTGGATTGTGAAATGTAGCAGCTGAGGCATGGACATGTCTCCCTCTGTTTCCCCCTTCCACAAGCAGTGCCTGCAGACAGAGAGGACAGATGTGTCTGGGAGTGGCATCATCCCCAACAACTGCAGCAAAGCCTCCAGATGGCCGGGGCATGCAGTGAGTGCTTCATGTGGAGCATCTCCCAAGGACACCTGGTAGTCTTTGGAATACCTGCACACTCTCAGGTTAAAGATATTCTGAGTGTGCGTTACACAGCCACAGCTATGATTCAGGCAGCGGGGATGGAGAGTGAATAAATAGCCTGAGTAATACTTCTGTTTGAGTCAGTGGCAGGTTTCTGTCAGGGGCTTCAACAAGATTTCTTCACCAACCTTTTATCACTTTAATTTCCCTGCTGTACTCTTGTCCAGCAAAACTAATTAAGGCAAAATGTGGCTAAATTAGCTTTGAAAGCAGAGGGTTTTTTTCTTTAAAACTGAAAGTAATTAAGAAATAATATTTTAATTATCTGCTCCCTAGTATTTTAAGGTGCCGTATGTTGACACCTCATACCAAGTATTTTTTATTTCCCTGCTTTTGTTTTTAAGTGGCTATGCCTACTTGGTGGTTTTTCTATACACTTGACCTGCTATTAAAGAAATCTGATCTAAATTTAAGTTCTGAGTAAACTAATGACTACAAATTAGACTTCTTAACTATTTAAATTATTTGGTTGGCATATATTATATCCTGTTTATTTCAGAAAGTATTTGTGAATAAAATCAGACTGTGTTTGCATCTCAAGGAATGATTTTTTGCCTGAGACCCTGTAAATCATTCAGGCTTTTTCATTTAATGCTTTGAAATATTGATTAAATATATTCACTCTGGTTTGCTTTAATCTGATTGCACATCTAGAAGTTTTCTTCTGATGTGGTGGGGCCATGGCTGGTGTAAGCTGGCTTAATTAGCACTGCTTAGTGATTTGGGACCCCTGTCAAAGGCTGTTATATTATCTGGAAACATAAGGAGTTAAAGCTGAAGCTGTGACCTCATCGCTGTTCATGTTACACTGGAGTAGAAGCTGCGCTGAAAGGGATAGTTTGGCTGCCTCGCTGTCTTTGCTGCTACTGCTTGATTGCTTTAATTCGGCTCTGATACCTGTCACACACTCGCTGAACGACTCTTACAGTAGGGATTTGTGGGGATGGTACAGGCAAAAGAAGCTGTGCTAATATCGAATTGTCCGTGGAAATAGCTCCCACGGCAATAGACTCAGATCTTTCTACCTGATTTCAACTTCTTATTGCTTCGCCTGTGAAAATTGAAGCGGCGCCGAGGAGAGCTCACACACCCACAGACACGCACTCCTGGCCAGCCGTGCGCTTACGCGACGGCGTGTGCCATTTATTCCCTGATCGCCGCTGGCTGCGTGGGAGCTGCGGGAGCGCTGCTGCGGCTTTAACGCGGCAGCGGCGCAGGCTACAATAGGTGTCACTGTGTGCGAGCCCAATCGCTCTCGGTGGCTGCAGCCATTGGCTCCGGCCGCACGGCTGCCAGTCCCGCTCCGCTCCCAGCCCTTCCAGCACAACTTCGGCTCGCCGGCAGGCAGCCTGGCACTGCCGCCGTGCGCTCCTCCTGCCCTCTGCCCGCGCGGTAGCGCTGCCAGGCGGCTCCTGGTCGGGAAAGCTGGAAAGAAAGCAAGCTGGCTGGAATGATGGGGATGTATTTAACGATTCAAGTACTGGATCAAACTTAAAGTCAGTTTCTTACTCGGTGCGCTGCAAAGGTCACCTTGTCTTGCTGGAAAAGAAGCAAACTCTCGGCTCTGCTGCTTGCGGTGTAACAGCTTCCACGTGCATTCCTAAATGTTCCTAGCTAGTTAGGCTGTCGGGCTTTACACACCAGTATACTCATGGTAGATGAGAAAGGAAAGAACATGAAATGTCTCACCTTCTTCTTGATGCTTCCAGAGACGGTCAAGAACAGGTCTAAGAAGAGCTCTAAGAAAGGAAATAGCAGCAGCAGTAGCAACAGCAAATTGCCTCCAGTTTGCTATGAAATCATTACCTTGAAGACCAAAAAGAAGAAGAAGATGGCTGCTGATATTTTTCCCCGAAAGAAACCAGCTAACACTAACACAACTGCTGTCCAGCAGTACCATCAGCAAAATCTCAATAACAACAACACTATTCCTGCACCTAATTGGCAAGGACTTTACCCAACCATCAGAGAGAGGTAAGTTTGGGGCAGTTTTTTTGGTGTTTGAATGGAGAGATGAAAAGTAGCAAAATGTCCAAAATGCATTTATTAGCTGAAGAAAACACAGTTATATTTTATTTGTTTGGGCTTTTTTTTCTCCCTGTATGTGTGTGTGAAATAAGAATTTTGGTAATGGAAAAATATTTTAATCTCTCTTTTCCAGTCAGTGCATCTGTTTGAGTAAATAAAAATGTTGCTGAAAGCTGCAGCATACCCATAAAGATTTCCTTTTAGACGCCAGTGGGGATTTTCAGTGATACATGCTTTGGACTTTAATTTCCACTTCTTGGAAAGTTCTCAGAAGTTTGGGGATTTATTTTATTGCACACACAGACCCCACACACACCTTTTCCTCCTTAGTATTTTCTCTGGTATATTTGTGTGATGACGTGTGAAGTAGCTTGAAGCTGCTTCTCTTTGCTAACAAGCAACTTGAAGTTGTTAAATCAAATTGCTTGGGTCTGGGGCATGCAGAGAGAGTTCCTGGGTGCCAGAAATTAACATGCTACCTCTCTTTGTAGAAATGCAGTGATGTTCAACAATGACTTGATGGCAGATGTTCATTTTGTGGTCGGGCCACCAGGTGGGACCCAGCGGCTGCCAGGACACAAAGTAAGCAACAGCTGCACGGTCGGCTCGGGCAGGGAGAGCCGGGAGAGCTCCCACGGTTACAGCGGGACAGAGCGTGGGAGGCTCGGCTCTCCTGGGACAGGCAGCAGTCTGTGTTTGAAAAGGCCACATGCAGTGGGATAATCTGTCCCTGGCTTTTCTTTGTGTTTTGGGTTAAACAGTGCATTTGTTGGGCTAAGGCAGTAAAGTTAGGAATACTGCTTTGTGCTGTTGATTAATATTGCTCTTGAGATTTCCTAGAAATAGTTAACTTCTATGGTGGAGATGAGCGTTTTCCAGTAGCAAATGCACCTATGCCCAGGAGAGTAAAACACAAGGAAAATGTGTAATTTATTCTTAACTTGGACTTCATTTCTTACTGAAGTGTGTCTATAGAGCCTGTCAGTGCAGCCCAGCATGCTCAGAGTGGCTCTCCCACATTGTTTGTGTTGGCAGTATTTTCAGTTCAAAGCATGAAATAAAATTTTTTCTCAACAGTATGTCCTGGCTGTTGGGAGCTCTGTATTCCATGCGATGTTTTACGGAGAGCTTGCTGAGGACAAAGATGAAATCCGTATACCAGATGTTGAGCCTGCTGCTTTTCTTGCAATGCTGAAGTAAGCATCATTCATCTGCTGGATATGTGTTTCTGTCTGATGTATACATCCACTGCCAATGTCATAGCTGAAGTATTAGACTTGCATGTAAACAGAAAGAAAGCAGTCACTTAAAATATTCCTCTTTTTGTGTTTTAAACTTTCACCTCATTTTGCTCTCCCCCCGTGCTTCCAGGCACACACATATTAGACTAATGTAGGCAGTTGTAAATAATGACTTTGACAGGGGATCTTTGGGCACATTGTGTACTGTAATGCCTATCGATCTGATTTGTCACTACACGTTACACAAAGGAATGGAGTTACTAAAAAGATTTGTCAGCTGTAACAAAAAACCCCAAACCAACTGTTCTACTTTGCAGGCAGAGTGAAAAGTTAAAAACACATGCACAAAGCCCCTCCAAACCCAGTAAATTGCTGGGTTTGTAGATTGACATTGTTCCAGCTCTTTTGTAAACCTGCAGTACACAGGTCTTGTCTTAAAAAAATGACCCTAAGTTATTCAGTATAGCCTCTGAAAAATAAATTTCTCCTCGTGCATCATATTGATGCATTTGGAAAGTGATAAAAAGGCTGTTTACATGAATAGGGGGTTTTATCTAACAAGGAAAACGAGTCCGTTTACATGATCATTATTTGTCTTCTTGCAAACTGCATAAAAAATGCTGTCTTTTCCTAAATGGGCATAATGAAGCAGCTTCCCTGTTGAATTGTCCTTGAATGTATCTGTAAACTCTGATTGTCAAAGAGAATACTATGACAGAAATCCTATGGCTTTGGGGTTTTTTTTCTTCAGCTTAAATAAATGCCATTGCTTTCTTATTCAGAAAATACATCAGTATCTGATAGCGATCTTTTTAATATGCTGCAGGTTTTCTTGCATGTAATGATATAATCACTAGCTAGCAATTTATTGAATTTCATAGATTGTTTTGACTAGCTTGTGATTACAGAACAGTTTCTTTTTCATTTTTAACATTTCACTGACACCATAGATGAACATTCAAAGTTGCATATAGAGTTTTTATAGGTTATCATCAACATCAGGAATGTTCTGTGCAAATATCGGTAACTGCCTGGAGAGCTCCACAGATGTTCTGTAGACTTGGAATATAAAGTTAAGATATGACATTATGTAGAGAGGTGTGTTATGGATCTTTGCTTCAGGCCTTTTTGATTTTGTGGCAGAGCTCGGACTTATGCTTTACCTTCATGCTGAATTTTACAAATCACAAATACAAGATACTTGGATTCTTCCAGTCCGCCCTTTCTTTTCAAACAGCAAATGTTTTTCACTGTGGCTAAACGTGATGTGCCATATAAAAACTGAATGCTTTTTTGAATTTATCATTAAGAAATTTGTGCAGAAAGCAAGTCTAGAAAAGGGAGTATCAATACTGACATCTAGGTCTTGGCATATTATTTAGCCCATGGCAATTTAGGAAACTATCTATGAGAGCATGACCAGAACCATGGGACTCTTTACCTTCTCAGCTTTTATTGAAAAAACCCAAAAGAGCAGAAGAACTTTGTGGTCTGTGTGGCTGTTGAGGTAACTTTGCTAGCCCTGCCTTCCCCAGTGCAGCTGACCTGAGGCTGCAGAGTGCCCCAGGGTCTGCAGACACTGGGATGGTGCAGCTGCGGTGCTGCAGGGAGGGCACGGGGATGGTGCTCAGCAGTGCAGCATCCCCTCATCCCTGGATCCACTGCATGTGGAGCTTAGGGAGAGCCACCGTCCCCTTCACTCCTCTCCCTCTGGAAATCATCCCTGTGAGTTTTGCTTGCAGCTGCTGTGAGCCTGGATGGCAGAAGGCTCATGATACTGTTGCTACAGAGGGAAAGACTTTATCTATCCCAGAGCAGCCTCTCCTTCCTATGCTTCTTTCCGCATCATAAACTTTGTCAGAAAATACGTTGAGTTTGGATTTTTTGGTTTTGACATCTTGCTGGGGTTTTTTCCCCTGGGACAGTGAATTCTGATAAATATTTTTTGTGTTTTATTACACAATGGGCATTCTGACAACAAACAAGGTAGTGCCAGGTGTAACATAGGAAATACCATGACTGGTAGACATTAATTATTCTCCCAGTAAAACTGCTTTGGCTGTCCTCTACAGTTTTAAAAACAGGGTTAAACTCAGTCTAGCTGCCAAACTGAATTGGTGCATTAATGTATTATATCTTATCTCAGTCTTGACTGTTTGAGTTAGAACTGTGATCTCATCTCATCCCAGGCTGAATGTGTTACTAAACCATCAAACCCTGTGGTCTGGCAGAATCCTCTGTTTGAGAACAGGGTGAAACTGGAATATCAGTAATTTCAGATCAGAGTGGAGGTGCACTGGCAGAGGGAGAGGTGTGGAGTATTGCTGACAGTCAGTCTGTGCTGTGTCTGCTCTACATCAGTGATATTAGTTCTTTATTTTCAGGAATATTAAAATAGCAACTTTTGTACTATTTCAATTTAAAACAGACGTCATATCCCCTGCTGTACGAGCAAGCAAAGAGAAGTAATAGAAGGGAGGAAAGAGTTGGAGAGCGATGAGGAGAATCATAGAAACAAATTAATTGAAAAGGGAATTTTTGGGGCAGCAAAGGAGCTAAGCCGGTAACCATTGATAAAGAGATGGGTTCTTTGGTTTTACAAAAAAGCTGAAACCAAGTAGTAAAGACTAAAAATAGGCTTGGCTCTGTGTAAGTTTTCTTGTTCTCTGTAACCTCTTAGATTTTATGTTGCTGGAGCAGTAGCTCCTATCTGTGCGTGTCTTCAGTGTGTGGCATGGAGGATACTATCTTACAGCTGCCAAAATACAAATAGTCATTTACAACTGTAATCAGACCAGTGTAGGTACTAATTCCTCTTTGTAGGCACATCTGTTCTGCAGAAAACTCGTGTAGGGAAACATGCTAACTAGAAAATTTAAATTAGTACAGGGTTGCATATAACTTTAGTTTTTCTGGAGGAAGACACTTTTATCAGCCATAACCATCAAGACTTGCTTATCCCTGTGAAGAGTGAAATTGCATTTGGCATGGTTTTAGCACATTGCATTCACCAGCTGCAAATGGGGCCCTGAAGCATGAGATATTGAAAAGAACAAACTGTACAATGCTTCATTTCTCTGAGCAATGAATCCCAGCAGTTTAGTCACATAAATAGAATTTCACCTTCATCTCTTCCACCACACTACCATGGCAGTAAAGCTTTTTTCATCCTTATGCAGTGAGACTGAGTGAAAATGCTGTGCTAGTTCAGTTAGGATGTTGTGGGCATTAAAAACCTGAAAACCTTGCATTTCCTATATGCTTCATCACCCTTTGAAAAAACCAAGCAAAAATATAAGCCCAAACAAAAAAGCCACCTCCGAAAAAAAACCAACCCAGTAGTTACAGAAATGGATAGCACCTGATATACTTGAATCAGCATTTCTCTTCTTAGATTACCTAGTTACTCTCTCCAAACTTGTTACCATTCCTGTGTTTGTGCATATGCCTCAGTAAACCACGGTTCTCCGTGAGGGGACGTGCAGTCAGGGACTCTTGGTAACAGACTCCTGTGGTAGCTGAGTGAGGCAGCCCTACAGGAGCTTCTGCCTGGGAGCCAAGGCCTGTATGGAAGAAGCACAGAGCTGCAGGGGCCATGGTTTTTAACAATTGTCTCATAGCCTGTACCCCAAATGGAAAGTTGGATTCACCTTAGATGTAAACCCTTCCTCTTCCATGGTCTTAGCATTAAGTGCTGAATTTTTTCTGTACTTTCTTTCTGAATTTAATCAATACTCCCCAGAAGCACTGCTTGGTTTTAAGGTGGAGCCATTTAAATATTCTTTGTTTATGATTTTGTATGAGTTTGTTGTTGACAAACAGGTGTTGCATTAAGTAGCAGCATTACACTGTGTGCTTTATTTCAGGTACATCTATTGCGATGAGATCGATTTGGCCGCAGACACGGTCCTGGCCACTCTTTATGCTGCCAAGAAATACATTGTCCCTCACCTGGCCCGTGCCTGCGTCAACTTCCTCGAGACGAGTCTGAGTGCAAAGAATGCCTGCGTGCTGCTCTCCCAGAGCTGCTTATTCGAGGAACCTGACCTGACCCAGCGCTGCTGGGAAGTGATTGATGCCCAGGCTGAGCTTGCTTTGAAGTCTGAGGGCTTCTGTGACATTGATTTTCAGACACTTGAAAGCATTCTCCGAAGGGAGACTCTGAATGCCAAAGAAATTGTTGTTTTCGAGGCAGCTCTGAACTGGGCTGAAGTGGAGTGCCAGCGACAAGAGCTGACGGCCACCATAGAGAACAAGCGCAAGGTGCTGGGCAAGGCTCTCTACCTGATCCGCATCCCTACGATGGCCCTGGACGACTTCGCCAACGGCGCTGCTCAGTCCGGGATCCTGACTCTCAATGAAACCAACGACATCTTCCTCTGGTACACGGCTGCCAAAAAGCCAGAGCTGCAGTTTGTCAGCAAGCCCCGCAAAGGCCTCGTCCCTCAGCGCTGCCACCGCTTCCAGTCCTGCGCCTACCGCAGCAACCAGTGGCGCTACCGGGGCCGCTGTGACAGCATCCAGTTCGCTGTTGATAAGAGAGTGTTTATCGCTGGCTTTGGGCTCTACGGCTCCAGCTGTGGGTCGGCAGAGTACAGTGCCAAGATCGAACTGAAGCGGCAAGGAGTTATCCTGGGCCAGAACTTGAGTAAATACTTCTCGGATGGTTCTAGTAACACTTTTCCCGTGTGGTTTGAATATCCAGTGCAGATCGAGCCTGACACCTTTTACACAGCAAGCGTGATTCTGGATGGTAACGAACTCAGCTATTTTGGACAAGAAGGAATGACAGAAGTTCAGTGTGGGAAGGTGACTGTTCAGTTTCAGTGCTCCTCGGACAGTACAAATGGCACGGGGGTACAGGGAGGGCAAATTCCTGAACTCATATTTTACGCTTGAATGGGAGTGTGTGGATACAAAGCTCTTTGCTATGAAGAACCTGTCTGGTTCAGGCCTACTGACACTTAGCTTTTTGTCTGCAGATACGTGATCAGTACACGGAATATATAACTAAATGCTGTGGGCAAGTTCCTGGCTTGCTGTACTTGTAGCATCGTTGGTGATTAAGTGTAATATTTAAACTGGAAGCTCTTAGAAACAAGTGAGTTTTAAAGGCTTTGTAAGAGGGGTGCCTGTTTGCTGGTGATGCCGACCCTTTCTTTGATGCACCTGTGAGTCACCAGAGGACGTCCCCCTCTTGTATCTCACTAAACAGTGTCTTCATTGATCCGTTTTCTCTTTCTCCATTTCCTGCTTTCTGCTTGTATTGGGGAGGTAGGGATAGAAAATGAAGAGCCTTGTTTTATAGCTCTCTCTGCTCTGCAGACTTTAGTGATTCCAGTAAACCAAGCTGCTTTTGAGTGTAGGGGCTGAAAGAAGTGCTTCAGTTATAAGCAGAAAAAGCACAAGTCTAAACCTTCATCCTGGGAGATTCTACTGCAGCCAACTGTTTGGGATGGCTCTGGGGGAAGATGGGGAGAAGGAAGCATCTTTCAGAAAGCTCCATGGCATGCTGACCATGTCCGCCGTGCATGGACATGTTCACAGTGAGGAAGGGATGTGGGCTTGGCAAGTTACCCTTGGAGTTCATTTTCTAGGAATCCCACCTTGAAGCCAGGGAAGTACTTGCACATGTTCGAATTGTGTATGCAGCTCTTGAAACTCTGCTCCCATGACCCAGCTTTTGCTACACTGGAGTTGATCTGCTCTTTAAATGGCATTTCTTTGAACCCTTGCTAAATAAATGGGAATTAATATCAGTCATCTGATGCAGGATAATTTTTTGTTGGTTTTGAGTGGGTTTTTTTTCTTCTTCTTAAACATGGTAGAGGCAGATTTTAGAGGAACAAAAGAATGTATCAATCTTGACTTGGATTTTTTTCTGTAATGCGATTTTTTTTTCTCTTTATTACCAGTTGAAATTCAGACCATGACAGAAGATTCCCAACTGTGGTCATATTACACTTAGTGTATATCATCAGATAGCAGTGAGGGGGAGGAAGTCTCCTCTAATGTGTTATTGTTGGAGCTCTTGCAACTGCTTATGGCTACACATAAATCAGAGGATTATGTGGTACAGAACCTTTTTCTTGCCTGAATTTTTTTCCCCAAAACTTCCTGTTACATGTCTGTATCATTTTTGCAAAAGTATGAGGGATACTCCTTGTATCAGAGAAGGAAACCAATATAAGTAAGAACTACAGGTGCTATTTAAACTTAAGAAAATCCTTCATGACTGCACTGGGACAGTTTTTCCTCAAAGGCTACGCTGTCCACTGTAAAACATCTCATCCTTGCTTCACCTCCAAAGCGGGTTCTGTTTGTTACATGCGTTTTAACAAAATGAGAGGACCAAATGATTCTTTGGACCGACTGAGGATAAATGTTACAGTATATCAACGCATTAATGTAGCATAACCCTAAACTCACTTGTCAGCTCTGTAATGAAAATGTTTTTCTCATATGATTTCTTACCAGTTTAATACTATTACTCTAAGTGTTTCTGGATGGTTGGAATCCTGGCCCGTGGCCATCAGAAAGTGCCAGTGCATCTTTGCAGTGCCCAAAATACCATCTGAAGTAAGGAAAACTGGAGTGTAGTCATCAAACACTTTATGGCCAAAGCCCAGATCTTCTCTCTAGGTAATAAAAGGAGAGCCAGGTAAAAAAGTACCGGGCAGGATTTATGCCTTTCATCCATCTTAGCATTTAATGTTTTATATACATACCCACACGTGTGTGTAAGCAGCGCTCTTTCTGAAATGTAAATACCCTCAATATACATAGGAAAGGGTTTTGTTTTTTGTAACAGATGTACATAATCCAGACTGTTTGTGAAATCTAAACAGAATGCTCCATGGAAAACTCCCAGACAGAGATTTAAAAAAACCTCCAGTTATTTATATTTAGATCTGCAGCTGAAAATAGACAAGAGTATAAATGGTATGGAGTGGAGGAAGAGTAGCTGAAGAGATCGTAAAAAGGAATCTGAGATTGTGATGTGGTAACGGTCATCTACTTTTAGACAACATCTGAGCAGCAATTCCATTTATTTAGATACATTTCAAAGCAGAGAAAGATGCTAATCAGCTGATTAAGTTTTCTTACAGCAAGTGGCTGATGCAGATGTAATTACTCCGAGTGATGAGCAGATTGACAGGTTGTTTGTGGTAGCAAGCTGCATTCCGGTTTGTTTGGTAAGAAAAAACGTGTGCCACAGCTGGTGGAACAAGTCAGAGAGTACTGCATTGGTGTAACTAGTCTTGGGTTCTCACTTTTAATTTACTATTTGTTTTGACTTACCTGCAAATAAAGGTGATGTATCTGCTGCATTCACTGGCTGCCAGAGAAGTCCAGAGATCAGAATACTCTATAGCTGTAATACATAGAAAATGAGCTGTTACTGTTCTTATTTGATTCTTTCATGAAATCTTTGTGACGAAGTAGGATGAAAGCAATCTCTAGCTTAATTCCTCTGAGTCCATTCCAGGTTTTAGGAGCTGGTGCAGGGGAATGTTTCCAGCGTGGGTGATCAAACACCCAAAACACCTTTTGACGCTCACAGCACAACTTGCTTCTGAGCACTGCGTGATGCTAACAAGTACTGGGATGTAAGAAGGTGAGCAGTGCCACTCACCTTGGGACATCAGGGCACTTCAGTAGGTGTCTGAATGTGGATTTGGTTGGTTTAGCAGAAGCACCCAAGCTTGAATACACTGATTGACATTTTGCAAGCATCAGCTATATCAGCCTGGAATGTAAACGTAATGTCGATAGAGATCACCTCGCAGATTCTGTCTGAACTGTTCCTGGCTGTCTTTGCTACTTGTATCTTTGATTTGCTGGTGAGAGCAATCTCTGATAAGAGAGTATAATGTAATATACTTTCTGCGTATCTAAAGTAGTATTTAAGTAAACATTTTAATTTTTACACACTTATTGCACTGAACTGTTTTGGGTTTTGTTTTTTTGTTGTGACAAACTCGGCTCACTTCAGGTCCCAGCACCCATTGGTGCTGAAGCAGTGTTTGACCTTAGCAGGCTTACAGCATTATTTAAAAAGGACAGATATATATATAAATATATGAAGTACCTCATGTTGAATGTTATTGTACTGTATCTTTAATGTCACAGTGCAGATCTTGTTGGACTCATGAATGTGTATAATCACGATAAAAATAAAAATGATTCTTAAATGGTTGTTTCCTGCAGTATCTTTGAAGCATGAGCTGTGAAAGCCCTTACTTAGTTATCTCTTTTAACAGTTCCTATTGTTGTACAGTTGTGCAGGGATATTTGTTGAGCTTATGTATTCAGACATCTTTTGATCCCCTAAGAAGCAAAAGTCTAAGGAAAAAACAAGGAAGAACAATGAAAATGTTAATCAGTTACATTGTAAAAAGGTTGACGATTAAGCTAATGAGCTAGAGTGAATGAATTCATTTATGTGCTTTATGAAAGACCTTGTCTACTAGCATTAATATTTTCATGTTCTATTAATATTATTAAGCATGTGGAGGTGAAGGGGGAGGGTCTCTTGTTTATTCTAAAAGACATTTGGCACAGGAAAGGCCATGCTTTTCAGTCTCTGATGTATCAGAAAGGACATGGTTAGTGCCAAGAGGCTGTTCTCTGCTGAAAAGTTAATTATATAATATTATTCAGAATTCTGAGTATTAACAATTTTCTTCCAGGAGATTTGAGGCTTCATTTTAAATACTTTTAAGGTCAGTGAAGCTGAAGCATCACTTCCATGATGTCCGTCTCCAAGACTTTCCATATATTACTGGCTAATGATAAAAAATACAGTCTGATAGAGAGATGTGGAAATTTGAGGAAGTCTACCCCAGAAAAAATCAATGCCTTCAGAGTTCATCCAGAATTCTGCTTGAAGCATGTTCACAGGCATCAGACTTGCCAGTTTTGGTAAGTTGTTTGTCTAGAATTCTTACTTCAGTACTTGGCACCACACTGCTCCATTCTTGATCCAAGTTCTCTTACGTGCCCAGCACTTCTCCTTTGGAGCTGGCGTCGAGCAGGAACTGCCCTGTGCCTTGTACAGTCCTAATGTCACCAGCTCTTGAATGTGTGGTAGATGATCAGTGTGATTTGGTGCAGCGAGGACCACGCTGGCAGCAGCAGCCTAGCTTGGTGTAGCAGAGAAGATTGGTGCTGCTGGCAGCCTCAGATTGGTAAACAGGCCAGGTCTAAGAGGCTTTGGCTCATCCAAAGGGACATTCTCCTTTTCTTCTGCCTGAAATATGACAGAAGTGATAGGACACTTGCTTTGGAGATTGATTTTAGGGAAAGCAGTGTCAGTCTCTTGCACTGTGTTTGGTGAGGCAGAGAATCACGTGTGTATTTGTGCCAGAAAAAAAAAAAAAAA
>WEKY01007666.1:31801-52000 GCA_013390045.1 Picathartes gymnocephalus
AAAAAAGGAGTTTGAAGTGGAAGGAAAAAGGATGTTTCTGGGCTTGGGAGGAATTAGACCCCAGGAGGTGCACTCAGTTGTTTGTCTTGCAGGTGGAGAAGGGGCTCCCACGTGGTTGGAAAGTCCTCAGGAGCGCCTGGCTGCTGCTGCTTCTCATGAGGGTGAGATCCTGTCTAAAACAGGCTCTGAATACTCAGCTCTCGAGCGTAGGAACCCGGGATTTCCTGGCCTCTGGTAAGCAAGAGTAGCTATCCTACAGCCCAGGACAAGCTCAGAGAGCCTTGGGACCTCCAAGCCCAGCAGTCGGTGTAAGCTGAGCTCCTGGCCCAGGGAGTTGAGCCCATCAGCAGTTACTTGGCCACGGTAAAAAGCAGCAGGTCTGAACGCCAGCCTGCCCGCCCTTCCGTGATTGCAGGGAATCAGTGGCAGCAGGAGTACCTGCTGCTTTCCTGAAGGCAATGAAAGGAGCTGCTTTCTCAGATGGCGGTTTGACCATGTTCGAAATAAAATTAAAAGGCTTTTTGGCATGCTGCTCCGTTTCTAGAAGTCTGAATTTATTTTCTCCCCAAGACTTCCTCATAAAATGAGGCCCTGGCCCAATTGAAATCAGTAGGAGTTGCCCTAGTGACCTCAATAAACCCAGGATTTTCATTTGTAGTGTTCCTTTTGTATGATTATTCCCAAAACACAACATTAAATTGCCAAAGAAAGGGAAATTAATTTTGAAATCCCGCTGTAATCTGATTATCTAAAATAT
Organism: Picathartes gymnocephalus; assembly: GCA_013390045.1. Taxonomy (NCBI): domain Eukaryota; kingdom Metazoa; phylum Chordata; class Aves; order Passeriformes; family Picathartidae; genus Picathartes; species Picathartes gymnocephalus. Next base: position 32,559 of record WEKY01007666.1, read on the forward strand.
AGGTAGAAATGTTTCTATTACATTTTACAGAACTCCTGCTCATCAGATTTTGTGTGCCTGCCCCCAAGCTTTTCTACTAGAATGCTTTATCTTCAGCCATGAATCTATAGACAGAATAGTAAATTTGTACAAGGCTTTATGTATATTTTTACAATCTGTGTATAGAATTCATAGCACATAAGATGCACAGCACAGATAAAGTATTTTTAGGATTAGAAGTGTGTATAAATTGCCCATAGTCCCTTCACCATGAAGAAAAAACAAAACCAGCTTTTTTGCTGGAAGGCATTGGTATTTTGAAAGAGCTTCTTGAAGTCTGTGTGCTTGTTGATAGCATCAGAAGTGCATTTATATTAAACCTTTAATTGTAGCATTTTAAAATCAGCTTTCTAATTGTTTTCTATAGACAAAGATAACATAGTTGGCCTTCAGGGATCCTCCACCCTGCTCCAACGGGGTTTACACTTGAACAGATAGTAGCAAGTGCAATTTTCTAGATCTCATCTTAAAGCTTCACAGGGATGTTAAGTGGTGCTTGGGGAGCACCAGCATTTCAAAATCAGCCGTGGCTGGTTTTGGTCTGACAACAACCAGGGGCTTGCCTGGGCAGGAATCCGAGCGGGGCTGCTGTGGTTGTGTAGAGAGGAAGGGTTCCCACTTCCCTGAGGGCAGAACACCTTGAGTTGCCCTGTGCTGGCAGCAACCACGTGCTGAGCATGGTAAGCACAAAGTGCCCTGGGGGACCCCCTGTGTGAAGGCAGCAGTGGAGGCTCCCAGACTCAGGGCTGTGGTGAGCAAGGTGGTTTTCTGAGCCAAAGAACTGGGATTCTGTATCACAACACCCTTGATGATGGAGTGTTCTGCTGGATGGCATGTGATGGTGATTTTTCACAGCAGAGAATCCCATTTTGTTTTCTTGTTGTTCTGGGAGATTCTCCAGCTCTCCTCTCCCCTGAGCTGCCTATTCCTGCTCTGTGCCAGAGGCTTCCACGTGCTCGAAGCCCAGAGATTCCCCTTTTGCTGAGACTGAGGGTACTGGAAGCACCTGGTGGAAAAAGACTGCCTGAAGGAGGGTGGGACATCCCAGTGTTTTGGTGCAATGCTTACAGACTTTCCTGGATGTGCTGAAGGCTGGCCCAGCGTGGCAGGAGAGGCAGGATAATTCTTTCGTGGGTACAGATGTACTTCAGTTTTCTCCAGCCAATTGCTGGTTGTGCTTAAAAGGGAAAATGAGCATTAGTTCACCTTTTTGGTAGGATTCAAGGGTTATGATTCTGCAAAGGCTAATTTATGCTTCTGCCTTTCCAGGGTCAATTGTCCCAGTGGGCTCAGGGGAGGTGTTAGGAGACAGGGCTCGCATCTACCTTAGAAACATACATGGAAACATCTCTTTCTTTAACGCCCTGTTTGTAGGAAGTTGTGATGCTAGAAAATAAATTCACAGAGAGCTGGAACCTGGCATGTCTGGCTTGTGTTTTTAGTGGGACCTTTTATGAATAAAAGAATGACGGAAATGTATTTAGCTTAGAAACACTAAATCCCGCAGAACTTCCAAAGCATGGGAGTAGCACAACATAAAGGCACTTCCAGATGTGAGTTTATTGTCCCTTGGTTGCAGCCTTAGGCTAAGGTGTGACATGTTCTTGCTTTTGTTCTTACCCACCAGGGCATGCTAGGAGTGCTGCTCACATCAGACACCACTAGTGCTGAGGGAGAAATGTGCTGAGGAAGAGAAATGAAGGGCAGAGATCTGGAATGCAGGGGGAAAAGTATCTAATCAGAAATAACAGCTCTCATCAGGCACAGACAATAAACAGTAAATTGGCTTCAGGAGAGCTATTCAGGCATCATGGGAGCCAAATCAACAGACAGAAGGTAAGAATAGAGTAATGACAACTATTTAAATGATTTTCAAAAGTTGATTATGCCCAAGACTTCCCTAGACCCTACAAAGGGAGAATTTGTTTTGCTGCCTTAGAATACAGTCCATGCATGTTTTTGCCTTTGTCCTCCATGCTTCATTGGGTAGTTTCTTTACAATATGTGCTACGTAGGCTGTTTTTCCTCCTCAGAGCCTGGGGATGAGCGGGTTGGTTGACCCTGCTTAGGAAAATAATTTCCAAGTATAGTCTATAATTGTCTTATTGAGCACTCTCCCTCACCCCTCTACACAGGATCTTTGTTGGCTCATAGTAAGATGGCAAAGGGCAGGAATCTCGAGACACAGCTGGGAGAGGAAGCTTTCCCTGCACCCTCCCTGTGTTTCCAGGATGGCAGGAGCAGGGTGCTGTATTCCCTTATCAAACACCTGTGCTGGCCTGGTGTGAGTCGGGCATGGGCTCACCGTGCTGCCTTTGTGGTGAATTAGCTGGGGCACACAGCATGGCCTCGGCAAGCTCTGGGATTTCTGTGTCACCCTTCTGCCAGCTGCAGGGGGATGGATGATCCCAGATCTGGCACAACGCCTGCTGAGGGTTTGGACAAATGTGAACTGACAGAGGGAGTTCATTCCAGGTCAGCATTTCATGGCATTTCTGAGAGGGTTTTAGGAGCTTTAAAAATCACTGAAGTGCAACACGAGATATTTAGAAGTTGGGGTTTCTACCAGCTCATGGCAGTCATTTCTAATCCCATTTTACAGGCAGAACTCCCAGCAGAGCAGTCACGGTGATCATGGGTATCACTGGCTCTGGAGTCCTGGGAAAAGGCAGAGGCTTACAGCTGAAAACTAGAGCTGTAAAAGTAGGTTGTGAAATGGTCATGTCAGGAAAATTAATCCACAAACACCAGAGTTTTATGTCCAAAAAGGAGACAGAGGAGTCCTTTTACTTTACTCGAATAAAGGGAGAGGCCACAGGGCATTCCCTTGGGGTCTCTCAAATTTTTGGAGGACACAGCCTCCTTTTTATCCCAATTTCCCGGCCACATGTCCCTCTCTCTTTCCCCACTGGCTGAGGTACTGGAGAGTACAGACTTCCCGGAACGCCTGATACCTAAGATTCCCTTCTAATGTATAACCCCCCCTTCCTCCTTTCCTTATGTCACTTAGTGGAATTCCTTATGGAATTTGTGGTTCTTCCCGTTGTTTCTTTCACCTCAGTATCCAGTTTTATTTATCAGCAGACCTACAGTTGGTTTGTAAAGGCAAATTTCCCTCATTTCATTCATCAATCAGTGGAATCCTTCCTATTGTTTCTTTTATCTCTCAGTGCTAGTTTTATCTACCAGCAGACCCACAGTTTGTTTGTAAAAACAAGTCCCTCATTCCTTTCAGTCAGGAATATCAGCTGGAAGCTACTGTGTTGTTCTGATTTTCCAGTGTCATGGTCTGTGCTGGCAGGTTTGTTGTCACTGGTTGAAGGTGCATTTTTGTGTAATGAAATACATCTCCTGACGTTAGCAGGACTGGGAGCAAACACCTTCCATTTCCCATCTAGGAAATCTAGCATTCTGCACTCCATGTCTGCCTTTGAAAGAAAAATGAGAGTTTCTTTTCAGCACTGCCAAAAAAGTGATATTAATTGAAATAAAGCTTGGAATGAAATGTGAGTGTGACTTGATCTAGGGGCAGCCTTACGGAATGAGAGTTAAAAATATGCAGCACAGGAAGGAATTCACGCACTGAGTCACAGGAGGACTGATGAATTAGTAAGGATGGTCTATCCATAATTTCGATGAGCTGGGATAGACAGGAGAGGAAGCAGCACAGAGAAAAAGCAATACCAGCAACTCAGGCTGAGATCAGGAGCCTTCAAAGGAAAGAAATTCAGCCCAGTTAAGGGAAAAGAAATCTTACCCTTGGTTTCTGCCTTTTGTCACGCATCTCGAGTGATTGTGTAGATGACATGCATTTGCTGAGCTCCTGTTAGGACACCGTAGTTAAATTACTTACACCAGAAGGCCAGAATGAGGTCTTTCAAAGGTGATTATCAGAACTGGTTTCTCATCAATACACTACTTGATTGGAGGAAAAGACTCAAAATTGCAGGGCTCTGATTGCTGGGAGGGAAGCTGTTAACTGCTTCCTGCTGTTCTGTCATTTTGTGGTAACCCCAAATGGCCCCATTAAATTGATGTCCTGTTTCCCATTTACTGCCCACAAATCACTCTTCTCCTGTTAGTGTAGGAAACATTTGCACATGATAGGAATTGGAGTGGCTAAATAGTAAATCTTAAAGCCAGTAAAGAACTCAAAAGTGTTTACCTAGTGACCAAAGTATTGATTTCGCCCAGCACTTTATAACATTCAGTTGTGAATTTTATTTAAAAATACAGAACTTCGTGTCTGTCTTAAGAGAATCTTTGCCCAAACACCGTTCCCAAGCCGCCGACTGTGAGACAGTGTGATTTCTGTGTGACAGCTAATTTCTTGCAGCTGATCAGAGGCTAAAACAAAGGCTGGGAGTGATGCAGCTGCTCAGGCAGTGGGGCAGCACTGCTGACACCGACACCACGCCTCGCTGCTGTGGGCTGGGTCGGCAACGAAAGCAGCACAGCAGCTCTGTTTTCTCAGGAGAGCAGCGCTGTGAGTGCCTGGGAGCTCTTTGGGCTCAAGAGGAGCTGAGGCCCAGAAAGGTTTTCCTTCACTTTGATGGATATCTGAGCTTACACGGCCTCAGAGATTCGTGCGTGCATCCACTCTCCCATCCAGGACTGGGTCGTGCCTCAGGTCCTTGCACTGAAGGACACTTTTGCTGTCAGGTTAAACCAAGATGCTGACACTGTACTGGGGTGATACGTGGTCCCTTCTGCACCTGCTCTGCTGCAGAGCTCCCCTGGCAGCAGAGGGAAGTGTAAGTAGCTGGATAATCAATCCGAAATCGTGACTTGCTATCACAGGAATACCCCAATAATGGTCTCAAAGCACTTTGACTTAACGGGAGAGGACAAAATGAGTGAGCACCTTGTAATCTGTGCAGTTCGTTGTGAGCAAACAATAAAAAAAATTAACCCTTCTCCTGCTGGCCTTCAGGCAATACTGTTCCCTTTGCTCTTCCATATCCCTGTTTCCCCCACTGCAAAAAGGGGAGGATGAAATCCCAGCCCTCAGCAGTGCTTTGGTACCTGCTGATCCAGCCTGGTCCCTAGGCAGCAGGAATCAGGACAGGTGCAGCAAAGCCCCGCTCTCCTCAGGAGCCAAGACCTCTGTTGTGCTCTGTCATCAAAACACTCCCAGTATCCTTAAATGCCACTAAACTGGGAAAAGTAGCATTGCTGACAATCACAATCAAAGGGGCTTCAGAATCTTTATAATCTTCAGCTGTTTTAGTTCCAACAGATCTTCCCATATAATGAGCTACCAGCCAAAAGGTAAATATAAATGCCAAATATTCCCAGAGCAAACATGTTACTGGCTTTTAAAACAAGTCCATTTAAATAATGTGCAAATTTATTAAAGAAACAGAATCTATTCTGCTTTGAGTTTAAAGATGAAATAATGCAAATATCACAGGTTTATCCTGCGTTACTCCCTCGGGAGGAGTCACTGGGGAAGCAATTTTTTTCTTGTTAGCTGAGGCAGGGAGCTTTGAAGTTACCAAGTTGTCTGTCTCTGCAAGTAGCCCATTTAATCTTGAGGAAAAGTGTCAAACCTAAGTTGGAGTGCGCTGTCTGCTTTGTTTAAAGCTCTGGCAGGAAGATGTCTGCAGCGTGCCACCAACCAGCAGTATGAGGTGCAATGGAAGAAGAACAAAGGACTTCTGGAAGATATTTTTTATTGGCTATTAACAATGGACGCTGAGCCCTGTACAGCAGTGTCAGGAAGGCCTCTATTATGCCTTTTTTTGTTTTTTTTTTTCTTTAAAATTGAATTCTAGGCTAAGGGTATTCCTCATTTGCTTTTTAGTGGTATCAGGTGATTTCTGTGAGGGCTACTTGCTGGCAAAGCCACCGGAAGTAGGTTTGTTTCCCCAGATAATCCTCAGTTTTAGGGTTGTTCACACACTCCTGCTCCTTTGACCGTGCTCATGAAATTGTCTCTGGAGCTGTGCTGTGACTGGATTAGGTAAATCAGCTAGAATTAATTTCTTTTAAATTCAGCCTGGAATATTGTGCTCTGTTTGCTGATACAACCGTGTGGGCAACAGGTTGTGACTGGTTAGGTGGTGGAAGCATACACCTCTGACAGGCTGCTCTCCTGCACAGAAAGTATTTAAAAGCTGTTGTCTGAAACTCCAGGGCCATCGAATTCATTGCAGACTCCACCTTCATCCTGGAATTGTTTTTCAGAAGTCAGTTTTTTACTCCTTAATTACAAACCAGCTACCTCTCAGCACAGCTCCAGTGAGCTGGTACACATGAGCTCCCGTGTCAGCTCTTAGCCTGAAGGTTCCAGCCTTGGGTCATCAGCTGCAAAGAAAATCTCTGCGAGGTTAACAACCTATACAGCAATTTAGGGAGGTCAGTATGCATCTGAAGACAGCTCAAAACAATAGCCAGAGGGGAAATATAAACTGTTTACTACAACTGGATTGGCACTGCAATCTACTGACGCAAAATTCACAGCCAACATGAATTAATTTGCTCCTGATCACTCCTTACAAAACTCTGGCTTCTCCACGCTTCCCCTAAAGACTTCTATTCGACAGCTGTGATTTTGCAAAGCAAACTGCAGTAGCAGAGTAGACATTAACATTCTGAAACAGCACTAAAATCTGTGAATGGAATTGCCTTTGAAACTTACAGTGGTTGCCAGCTTATACTGAATCAAGCTTGTCGTGTTTTTATGGACTGTACTTAATCTTTGAGCATCTTTCATCTCCCTATCACCTGTGTGTGAGGGAAGTATTAGCCTTGTTTTACAGATGAAGAAATGAGGCACAGGACACCTGAGAGAGGCCTGGAAGTTGCTCTGCTCTGTAGCACGGTGTTACTCCAAAGAAGGCACCATCTCCCCTTTTCATGTTAGTCGGATCAGCTGCAAGATCTCAGATTGGTTTTACTGATATGCCAGAAGTCACAGAATCACAGAACCACAGAATGGTTTTGGTTGGAAGGGACCTCAAAGATCATTCACTTCCAATCCCCCAAAAGTGGACAGTGACACCTTCCCCTATCCCAGGTTGCTCAGAGCCCAATCCAACTTGGCCTTGGACACTTCCAGGGATGGGGCATCCACAGCTTCTCTGGGCAACCTGTGCCAGGGCCTCAGCACCCTAAGAAGGAAGAATTTCCTCCTAATATCTAATCTAAATCTACTTTCTGTCAGTTTGAAGCCGTTCCCCATTGTCCTGTTACTCCATGCTCTGGTGAACAGTCCCTCTCCATCTTCCTTGTAGGCTCCCTTCAGGTACTGGGAGGCCACAGCTGGGTCACCCCTGAGTCTTCTCTTCTCCAGGCTGAACAATCCCAGTTCTCTCAGCCTTTCCTCATAGGAGAGCTGCTCCATCCCTCTGATCATCTTGGTGGCTTTCTCTGGCCTCACTGCAACAGCTCCATGTCCTTCCTGTGCTGGGACCCCAGGTCTGGACCCAGCACTGCAGGTGGGCTCTCACCTGAGCAGAGCAGAGGGGCAGCATCCCCTCCCCGAGCTGCTGCCTGCAGAATCCACCCCAAGCTGCCACTGAGGCCCAGGCAGTGAGTGGGATGTGCAATGTTTCTCCTGGTCTGCACCAGCCCCTCTGCAGGAGAGGGGAGCAGGGCTGCCCCTGTTCCTCCTCCAGGGGCTGAGCAGAGGCCTGCACGTTGTAGCTGGAGCGAAGTAAATGCTCTGCAAAGTCATTTTATGTAATGGCCTGGAATTTACATCTTTGCTTATGAAACGGGAGCTGGTGGCTGTTTTAATAAGCAGCATGCAGTGTAAATGCTACACTGAGCTGAATTCTTTCCTCAGATAGTCTGTGCCTGCTGGTGAAGTCAAGGAAAACTGGGCTGGTATCCAAGGACATTAGCTGGTTGCTTGTCTACTTAGGGTACATCGAAAGCATTAGTAATGAGATGTGAGAAGAATAAATAAGCCTGTTTACCACGTGGAACAGAGCTGCCTTCCAGAGGGTGAGCTGCAAAATGACTAGCTAAGGGCTGCAGCCAATAACCCCTCCCAAAACTGCGGGCTCTCCTGCCATCTCTTCCTACACCATCCCAGGAAATGCCCTGGGAAAAAGCCCTAGGGAATGCCTTGAAAGGACAGCTCTGCAGGAAGAAGGTCTAATCCACTGTGCTCTGCTGGAAAGGTCCCTTGTGTCTGAGGAGCCAAAGGCATTAACGGTGATATTTTCCAGGGAATTTCAGAGATTCCATGCTCATGTGCAGGACAGGAGCAAAAGGAAGGCCTTCTCAGGCTAATTGTGATCAGTCAATGCAGAGGAGGATCACCTGCAAACAGGATTGGGATGGGATACGTGATATCATACAGAATCTTCTACTCCAGGGATCAGATGTGAGATAAGTTATGGGTCTCGTTCGGGACTGAGAATGGTCAGCAAAGCCTTGGAGCATGGAATTTAATACAAATTATCACAAGCAAGGGAACGCTAATTCAGGTTTAGAAATCTGTGCAGCATGAATTTTGTAGCTGCAGTTTTACCCTTTAATAGTTAGAGAGCTCTTATATAAATAGTATAGAGCAGGCACTGTGCAGATGGGGTGGGAAAAGAGAGTTTATTTCTGTAGTCTGAAAGAAATCCCTTAAAAGAAGTGGGATTATGGGAAGAGAAGGGAAGGAAAGAGCACGGTCCGGGGCCACAGATGGGTGGAAGACCTTGTCAGCCAAAGCAGCATCTTCCCTAAGTAAGGATTTCACAGCAGAATTACATATACATATGTAATTACATATACATCAGGCCTAAGATCTTAATAAGGGCTTTCTAAAGAAGGTATGTGGGAAATGGAGCACAACAAAGCAGGCAGATCCTGCTGGCCCACGTGGCTGTAAGCCAGGAGCAGGGGGAGTGTGGGTCTGTACTTGTGCTGGAGAACTACAAATAAAGGAACAATCGGGAAAGGCAAGGTGTAATTCATGAGGCAGCAGGGTTTGTTTAATGTTTCTCAGGATTTAAAGCTAATCACAAGCTAAATTTACCCTTCTGATTCCTCCTCCCACCCCACACCTCCAGGATCTTCTAGTTTACAGCCTTCCAAACCCCTGCACCTTTCCTGGGCGTGATGTACGGGAATGGGTCAGTCTCACATCTCAGTGGCTGCGGAAGCCTGACAGTGTTTCCACATTGCTCCTCCCTGCAATAAATCAAAGCACTCAGAACTGAGGACTGCATTTCCAATGGAAGTCCTATGGTGGGGAAGGATGGCTGTTTCTGAATTTTTACAGCTGTGAATCCCCTGGGTGGCATTCCTGCTGACTGGAGTGCCTTGCAGCAGTTATATAATTGCAAGTCAAAATTCCTCTGGTTTGCCAAATTGCTGAACCAGAAGAGTTTCCTTACTAAAGGATGGGAGGGAAGGAACTGGAAGGGAATCAGAGGACAGAGGCTGCATAAACTGTTGGGTTGTGATCAGCATTTTGATCACTTTAGGAATTTGTCAAAGGGGAGGGGGGGAAAGTTGTGTGATGAGAGATGGGTGAATAATTAACCACATATAATTCAGTCAATGAATTTTGCTGATAGAGGATTATCTACAAATGGATTCCTGTGTGTGTCAAATGTTATTCAACAGCTCTCTTCAGTGAATAATTTTTGAGCTGTAGCTGTATCCTGAGGAGTTCATTGAGGTATTTGATAATTAAATGCTGAGAAATAAGTGAGAGTACTAGCACACCAAAAACTAATCACTTAAATGGTGCTTGTTTAGGCACATTGAATTCTTAAAGGTGTAAAGGAAAGTTTGTTTGATTTGAACTTTCATCACTGCCTAGCCTTTCAAGAGGTCACTTTCAATCTTGTAAGCCATGAAATCTGAGGCATTTGGACTGAATTACAGAGTTTTGAGGATCTCAATACCTATCTGTCTGTACATGATTATACTTAGGAAACACTCATCTGCAAATCTCGTACAGACAACTAAGCCTATTTCTTTGACTTATTACTAGTTATTCTTCCTTCCCTCTCATCTCTTCATTGAACTGCTGTGCTCCTCCCACATTGCATTAGAGATTATTGAAACAGGGCAGTTTCCTGTAAAATATTTGCAGTAGAGCCTAACCATCATTCTAAAACTCAAATACCTGAGTAATGGTCTGTAGGATTAATTTCCAAGGCTCTGAGGAAGATGCTGATATCCTTCAACCTCCACTCCTCGTGTAACCTTGAGCAGATCAATTACTTGGAGAAGTTTTGTTATCCCCATATTACAGCTAAAGCCCATTTGGATGATAAAAATCAATCTCTTGGAGTCATGAAGCAAAGATCGGAGAGCTGCATCCCCAAAACTGCAGTAGCAGTTAGGGGAATGCTCCAGGGGTCTACAGAATCCAGTGTCATGGCCAAATACAGAATACAGTAAATTGTAGATGCTGTAGATGGAGTAAAAGTCAAGTTTTCGCAAGTCAAAAAACCAACTAAGAGTGCACATTGTTCAGGTGAAACACTTTAAAGGATAAGATGTGGACTTTGAAGCACCAACTCGTGGTGACAGAACAGTTGCATTTTGACCTGTTTAATTTAAATGGCTGTCCACAAGAAAACAGGGCAAAAGAATTGTCCTGAATTCCTAACTAGGAGAACAGTACATCATTTGTGAAGGCAGTAGTTTCAAATAAAATAGAACTCTATATTCTAACCCTATATTGCCACGTAGTTTTATCCTGCAGAGTCACACTCCAAGCAGCACAACCGTCCTTTCAGAGAGACATGTGCTGTGCTCAGCTTCTGTGCACGTGTTTGCAGCTCACAAGCAGATTGCTAATGTGGGGTGCTTTGATTTTTTTTCAGTGCTTTCTCTTAGGAGGCAATGCTCCTGACAGTTTGATTACTTGGAATCTGAGGTGAAAATGCCCAACCAAAGAGATCAGTTGAGAGACAGAGAGGAAAAACAGCAGCACATTAAAATAAGAAAATCGGGCTTTTTGTGAAGGACACAATTGCGTGTTCGCGTGTTGCTGAAACCCAAAGGTACTTCTAATAACCCTTTGAACCTCATCTTTTTCTAATAATCTTCCTAATCCTCACCTAGGATTGCCAGGGAGTAATTTGTGACTGCAGTCTGTATGACAGGGAGAAAAGCAAAGCTGCTTGACAGAACATCAAAGGTTTGTGCCTCTGAAGTTTTATGCAGCCGTCGCTAAATCCTTCATGCTTGAAACAATGATGAAAAATGACTGTCAGCTATGAAACCAAAATTATATCAATCTGCTTCAGGGTTGGGGGGCATTTTTTTCTTCATTTGAAAACATGACCCAGGCTAGCACAGTTCACTTACCAACCTCAAGTGTTCTATCATTGAAAAAGAATAGAACTGAGTCAGGAGGGGTGAATTTATTTCATGCCTCACAAATATATGTGGGGGGGAGTGGGAAGGAGAAAATGCTGAAAATAAAACCAAGCAGGCCTATGCCCAAATACCTCATTGTGATTGTCTTTATATAACACATGTAACAGCCAGTGTAGTTGCTCTCGGAATTTCCAAGGGGAATATTCAATGCAGAGTAGCTGAAATGGAAACTAAATATGACTGGAGGCCCTAGCTCCCCAGCAATATCACTGCAGGTAGTTTTTCTGCCTGTAAATCACGTGATCCTTACAGCTGAATGCTGAGAAGCAGAAGTTTGGGAGTGATTTGGCTTGTCATCCCCATCAAAACCTGGTCTTAATGAGGATCTTGTTAGCTACTCCTACACCTGCTTCTCCCTGTGCAGAGGCCTTCAGGATGCACCAAAACCAGGGGACCAAGTTGAGAGCAGGAGCAAATGAGAGGTTTAAAGCATCAGCATTCACTCTGTTAGGGATGCCCACAGAGCCTGGAGTGCCTGCACTGCATCTGTGCCATTCTCTGCCCGTGGTGCCACGGGCTGCACTTCTGGGACTGCTGCAGGGGTCCTGTGGCACAGGAGTCCTTGGGCCTTACAGGTGGAAAAGGCAGCTTGATGGCAACCCGGCAGGACTGAAGCACATTCTCCTGCTGTTGCTGCGCAGAAAGGCTGAATCCCTCAGCACCCTGCTGCTCTGTGAGACTACTCACAGAAGGAAAAATGCATTCTCTTCGCCAGTCATGGCAAGGGCACTTTTATCTGGACAACATCCATTCTGCATTGCAGGGAGTTGCTTTAGGGTTACTTTTGGAGGGAAACAGGAGAGACACAGCCTGGCTGCTCCTGATCTCAGTCATGAGGGAGAGATGCCATCAGCGTGGTGCTTCTGCAAGGGCTCTGTCCCTTCTCAGGCTGTGTGACCAATCACCCAGAAGCTGATGGGAGTCAGAGTCTCCCTCCAAAGCTCTGTTTTCTTCTCACTGGTGAGTATTTGCTGATCTTCTCAGCCACTTGCTTTGCAGAGTCGTGTTCTAATATCCTGATTATAATTTGAAGCTGATTAGCAAGCGTGCACAGAGTCAGCCTCGAACATATGGGAACTTTTTTGAGATTGTTAGCTCTGAAGAGATGCTCCTCAGTGATGAGTCACAAAGACTGAGATATAAATTGATCCTTCTCTCTGCCTCTGCTCTTGCTGCATATTCTCTGTACCACCTCCGACAGAGGAACTGGAGGTCAGACAAAGAAAAAAATGAAATACAGTCTAGCAAAAAAGAAAAAAAGATTATAAAGGTATATGGTACCATTCAAATGTGATGCACTTGCAGGTGTGCTGCATGGCATGAAGTGCTGCATGCTGATGAGCTCTGTCACCTCGCTTGTCTGCAATGCTTCTCATTCTTCCTCCATTGCCTTGCTGTGGAGCCAATCACAAAGATGACAGCAAGCCATTTCATCCTGAAAATCCAAATGCTTGATCCAGCCAAGGCCTTTTCCTCTCTTTGGCTGGAGAGGGAAGTGCTGTGCCAGAGCCTTGCAGTTCTTTGAGAATCAAAAGAATTACTTGGAGCAGTTAGATAGGTGGGTATTGTCCTCCCAGTATTAACTTACCTGTTCCCCACCCCCCAAAATATTCTCTACAGTATCAGAGAAGCACTTTGCTCAGGAGGTTCCCTTAGTGGGATCTGGGCCTAGGAAGCCCTGTGTCTCTCCTGCTCCTTCAGGAACTCTGCAGTTTGGATGCTAGGCAGGAAAAATCCACCTGCTCTTGCAGCTAAGCCCCCTTCCAAGGCAGTCCCCAGGGCACGGGGAGAGGGAAAGGGAGAGAGCAGCACGACAGGAGCAGCAGCAGCCAGCAGCTGGTATTGCTGTACTTGTGCATCTGCATTATAAGATTTTATATGATTAAATCGTTCCACAAGGTAGCTCTAATGAAGTTATAAAAAGTCTCTTCAGCTTTCCAGCTGGTGGGTAGCAGAATGTGAGATGGAGCTGATGGTCAAATGTACGCTCTAATCAGTCGTGAAATATTTTATTTAATTAACTTTGGTTTACGTGAGAGATACGTTAAAGTTTTGATCAAAACACACTCTAATTTTGGAACTTCTTTTGGCCTAATTTCTCAAATCTAATTACTCATAATCTTCACATTTGACCTTTCAAGCCAGAACGTGGCTGGTCCTCATAGCTTAAACCTCTAATTAGACAAATGAACTTATAAAATTATCTCTTCCGTAGTGGTACTCCTTTTACCTCAATTGCTTTCCTTGGAAAACAACTTTAACTGAGAGGGGTCTACTTATAAGCTTAGTTTTTAGGTCTCAGGGGATTTTTTTCTTAAGTAATCCTTTACTGATGATGTAACTTTTTTTTTTTTCATCTTCCTTAAGAAAGGCTTATTTTTAGAGATGTCCTACTTCTATGTCACTTTGGACAGCACAGCCTGCCTGAATTTACTTTTATTGAGAAATATGTATTCCCTATAAGCACCATCTTATGCATGTTGCATGTGTTCCCAAAATAAGGTGCCATGTTTCAGTGAATGGGAGGAGTGTGACATTAAGAACTACCAATGATTTATTCTTCACGAAACTTTTTCTTCCTTGATAATGCTTTATATTTATGGAAAGAGCTACATTTTAAAAATGCTCAAGTTTACGTGGAAAATCAAAGGTATTTTTAGGGTGTTTTTTTCCATTTATTTTCAGCACTATCACGCAAAGAAGTACACAATTTTCTGTTCTAACAGAAACATACAAGCAGAATAACGTAATAAGAGTATGTGCATGATGCAATATCTGCTAACCATGCATAGTCATGAGGATAGTCAGACAATTTTCCATATTTAAAAGTGCATTTTCTCTCTTACTTTCACAGGAGGAAACTTCCAGCTCTCAGGTCTTCTCATACCTCTGGAGAGGACACCATGCCTGAAGTGATTGTGAGGAACACTTCATACAAATAAAAAACCAAGGTAATCTGTCCTCATCAGGTCTTGTCCTGAATGCATTGCTAAGTCCTTATGTGAAACAAGTTTTCTTTCCCTTCGATTATACTTCTTTTTATCACTAGTTATTGCTATTAAATGTTGTTTCTTCTATAAAATCAAGTTTTCCTTCAAAACTAGTTGAGTCTTCGGTCATAATTACATTTCAGCATTGAGTTTCATTTACAATTTCTCCCTCCAGGTTTTTCTAAACACCAGAATTACCTTTCTCTTAAAAAAGAAAAATTAGTCTCTTAAAACAGCCCTTTTCATTTAGGAAATATTAATTGAAAAATGCATGTTGGACTCCTTCTGTCCTGTCTTTTCAAACAGAATCCCATTCTGGAAAAGCCTTAGTTTGGAAATTGTCACAGAAAAAAATAAAAGCTTTGAGAAGCTGTGGGAGTTTTTGTTAGAAACTGGTTGCTATATTTAGGGAACCAAAAAAAAAAAAAAAGTTATCAAAGACAGAGCTTTCTCATTGGAGACTCCATCATCTAAGCTACAAAACTGAGGCAGGTAGAAGAAGTTTTGCCCCATCACTGTTGCATCCAAGTCAAGGTTAATGTTCTTACAATAATAAGGAAAACCATCTCAAAGCAAGGAAATTAGGCAGGCAAGGATACAGAAATACCTGAAGTTGCACATCCCATAGACCTATGGATTTTATAATGTAGCATGTTCTCTTTTAGCAGGGCCCATTCCAGCCAGGTCAGGAGATGGATCAAGAAACTTCACAGCAGGGCAATTATTAGAAAAATGTGCCAGCTCGGAGTTCCTGGTCCTTACTGTGCAGACCTTGCTCTCTCCCTGTGCTGTTGTATACAAAAATGCACAAACCCCTCCAGGTGCTTTGGTTTGCAACACGATACATTTATTACATGGTTTTTGGAGGCCAGCTAAACAGCTGACCTGTTTGTGGCATAAAATCCTCGGGCTGAAAAGGGCTTCTCCTTCAGTCATCTCTAAATCATTCACCCTTCATTTTACTGAGTTCCTTCCGGTCAGCGCAGTAGAGGATGACTAGACAGGCTGAAGTGATCTTGAGATCTTCATATTTTCTTCTTTTTCCAGGCCATATGAAGAAGCCTCTTCTCACTTATTAGTTTTTCACTTCAAATTTTTCTCTCTTCTAATGCTTCAGTAACTGATTGAAATTTTATTGAGAGTCAGGGAGAGAAGAAAACAAATCTAATTTAATCGTAGCAGGGGGAAGCAAGTTCGTTTTCTCAACACGGAGAAGTGCCTTCAAGCTGACCCGTAGTGGAAGTCCTGGTGGGTTTTAGCACTGCAGGTGAGTTATTCCGGACCAGAATGCTTTCATGTCTCTGACAAAGGTACTTAAAAGTGTTTGACAATTTTGTCTAAAGTGCCAGGTTTTCCCAGAAATAGTGTTCCAGGTTTTCATGAGTCTGGAGGCATTTTTGTCCTTTCAGCCTCGTTTGGCTTATTACACCCTGCCAGCCGTGTGCAGATGAAGTGCAACGGAGGCTGCTGCCTCTGTTACAAACCCACATCTTCTCTATCAGCAAACCTTCAGTGCCATGGCCATTAGACAAGCCCTAACATTTGATCTGCCACTGATGATAGGCACGTTCCGATTTGTGGTTGCTAGCCTGCAAAAATGATCTACAAATGCAGGTTGCAGGATGTAATTTCGTGTCCTGCAGGATGGTGTTGAAGACCTCCCACTTCCCTTCAATGTGAAGGTCATTCCTCCAGGTCTGAAATTACGCTTGCTCAAAGTGGCTTGGGGAGCTATACCACAAGGTTAATTTGGAATAAAGACCCATTATAATAATGTTTTGTGTCAATGTGTTTTCTGTGGTTTAACAAAAATGTTAATTTCTCACTGAGCTGGAGACAAGGCTAGTCCTTAAGAGAACAGTGTGTTTGGGATTATGTTTCTCTGTTGTTCAAACTGGTGGATCAGTCCTCAAATGATCCTTTGGTTTTGCTAGGAAATACTCTCTCATTTCCTCCATTGCTTTTTTTAAAGCATCAAAGTGCTTACCAATCACCTTTTACTGCTTTGCTTTTCACCAAGCTTTCCTGAGACTGTAAATGTTCAATATTACAAATCCATGCTTCCTAGTATTTACGAATCTGGCTCTTGGAAAGTCTGAGTTGCAATGATTAACTATCTGATTAAACCAAGAAAAAGAGCTGCCTTGAGGGTTTGAAAGAGCTGCCCTTCAGAAGATTTAATTTCATTATCTCCCTAATCAGTGTTTTGTAAGTTCAGTGTACATCCTATGCACATCTTTTAAACCAGGGCAGATTGCATATCGGTTTATGGTGCTAGCACAAATTAGCAGTACAATATCAGTTTCTCTGATGCGGGGAACCTGAACAGGAATCGTTTGCTTTTCTACGTGAGCGTCCTGGAGACAAACAGAATGAAATTAATAGCCACTTAATTTAATTGGCTTCCAAGGCGAGCCTGAGAACAGAAAGCACAATGCATTGAACAGTTACTGTAGAAACGGCGGAGGTCGAAAGCTCAGCGTGCGGGCCCTACATCAGTCGCCACTGCTCCTGTGCAGTAATTTTTTTATTCTCACTGCATCTCCATCAGACCCCAGGAAGCCAGATAATTCAGCGTCAGTATTCTGAGTGGAAGTGCTGGGCCGCTTCTCACCGGTCGGATCATGCTATGGAATTTGTTTAAAAAAAGCTGCCAAAATGAAAAGCTACATTGTGTCGGTGCTCTTCTATACCAGCCACAAGAATTAGATCAGGGCAAAAAGAGAAAAAGGAGAGGAAAAAATCTTTCTCATAGAAGAATAAAAAAGACAGAACAAGGAAAGAAAAAGTGGTACAAAATGGATAATAGTCTGGCCAGAAACCCTTTTTCAAAATAATCTTTCTATAGCAGACAGTTAAGATTTATGTGTTATTTAGTGGAGCCAGCCGTGCTGAATGCAGTGAAAGCGAAAAGGGAGATTAATGTCGTGCTAATATTCAAAACTCCTGCGCTCTTTTGACTGCAGAAATAAAGAGCTACAGCTCTTGTAAAACTTGAGCTGGCCTAGGAGCTCATCAATGAACACAGAAACCCATCCACACAGTGCTAAATGTAGAAAAGGGATTTTTTTACTATTTTTGGACTGGCTAGTGGAAGATCTGTGCTGCTACTTCAGCTTGAATTCATTCATCTGTCTGCAGAAAAGTTCAGAACTCCTCCTCTGTGTCTGATCCCATGTGCTTGTGCCAGCACAAAAACCTGACACAAAGCACTTCCATATGTAGCAGACTCAGCTGCACCACGGGGATCACAGTAACCTCCCATTTCATTTTTGGATTGTTGATTTTTAACAGCACAAAGGTTCCTTTGAGGAGGTCATGCGTGAACAGTTGTTGGCATTTTTATTATTTCCTCTTACAACACTAAATTATTCCATGTAGCTGTATTTTTATTTGCTGAAGGAGAAGGAGGAGGTAATACTTTCCAACTGAAAATATCCTAAATGGTCAGTGTTCTTTCCAAGGAGGAATAGGGTTTTTTATACAGTTTTTATAAGTTTAGCAAATCAGCATATTTGACAAAAATCACCTATTAGAGACATAAGAGGTGAGGTAATTTCCCCCTCTCTAAATCCTCCCCCCTCAGCTGGAAACTGAACTTGTTGATGAAATGCACCTCAAAGAGCTGTTTTTTGGCCTTGGTTTCCAGAAAGAACCAAGACAGGATAGGAGCTTTGGAATGTGTTTTGTCTCTCTGCCTGTCAGGGCAGGGAAAAGTGCTGGGAAAACTAGCTCCAAACGCAATAATAGGCCACAAAGCTCCATGTATATGTATTAAGAAAACAGAGAATATATAAAAGAAAAAACCAATCCGTCATCAGGGTCATGGAGAGGTTGTCCAGAGCAAACATGGGATTGCGGGTTTTGTGAGGGTTTGACAGCTGATGCACCCAGACAAATCGGCTGCATCCTGCACACACAGCCTACACGGGGTCATAGAAGGTTTGGGTTGGAAGGGACCTTAAAGATCACCTAATTCCAATCCCCTGCCATGGGCAGGGACATCTTCCACAAGACCAGGTTGCTCAGAGCTCCACTGAACCTGGTCCAGGGATGGGGCAGCCACAGCTTCTCTGGGAAACCTGTGCCTCACCACCCTCAGAGGAAATAATTTTTTTCTAATATCTAATCGAACCCTACTGTCTGTCAGTCTGAAGCTCTCCCCCCCCTTGTTCTGTCACTACATGCTCTTGTACACTGTCCACTGTGGAAACAAACTCCGCTTAATTGTGGCCAGGCTGCCTTGAACAGGTATCCACGAGATGGACTCATCCAGTTTGACTCCTCTGCCCTGAATTTAAACCCTTCATTAGTTAGAAATGATTTATCTCAAGTACTCTCACGCAGACAACACTAAAGTTAAATGGATTAACTTCCAGTTTAACTCTACTGAAAAAGCTAATTGGGGAGAAAATGAAAGGAAAACGTGTGAAAGAGGTTTTTAGGTGAAAGCTTCAATGCCTTCGTGAAAAAGAATTGTCATCTAAGGTGAATTTGACACAGGCGCTGTGCCTGCATGGTAACATTGCATAGCATCCTTCACCTTTCAAATGGTTTTTACATCTGCTATGTTCCACCAGGTCCAAAAAAAAAAAAAGCATATGGCACTTGAAACATATTATGACTCCTGGTAAAATTGTGTATTCTCCCTCTTTGATAACCGATATTCCTCAGGTAATGTTGGGACTAGAAGCAAAGCTTTTCCTTTTTTTAATATTCAGCTCTAACTATTGAGAAATTCTCATCTTCTGTTAGGGAGCCAAGCTTCACACAGGACTGTTTTCTGTACCCTAGCCCTGTCTTTCTAGGAACTCTGCCTTCCAGAGGAAATCCTGGTGTAGTGACCTTTGAATATTTACCAAGTGGCATAAGGTAACTGAGGGCTGTAGCCTGGCAGTAGAGAAAGGCTCTCTGTAGAAGCAGATTTGGTAATTATGGAGAAAAGAGGACTCATTTCCCTGCAATGTAAAATGACCCACACCTCGCCTGTCCTCACTCCATAGTATGCTAAATAGCACTTTTTTTCCAAAGGATTTTAAAACACTGCTGTCAAAAAAAAAAAAAAAA
>WEKY01007666.1:52068-94586 GCA_013390045.1 Picathartes gymnocephalus
GGCACCAGAAGAAAAAAAAAAAAAAAAAAAATCAGTAGGTATAAATGGAGGAAAAGGCTGTGTCAGCCTTCGTGGAAATAACACATTTTTTTCCTAATCTCCAGATACATAGAACAGGCAGTTACTGGCTGGGAAATAAAAGGAGGCTGGAAAACAGGAGAGCCTGCTGGCTGTAATCTGCACAATACCAGAGCGCTAGGAGTTTGTTTCAAAATGTAAAACGCAGCAGCATGTGCATGTTAGGGGGGGAAAGTGGTCAGCAAGGAGAGGAGAGGTGGCACCAAGCTGGGCTGGTACTACAGAAGGATTAAGAGCAAAGTGGGGCATTTCTACCAGGAGCTGCTGTAGATTAATGGGTACTTGGCCCAGGTGCAAATCTCCCTTCACCACCACCTGTGTGACTGAAGGAACCTTCCCTACCCCTTCCTTCACTCGTGGTGGCTTTTTGTCTTGTGATTTCAGACTCCTAAATCCAGTCAAAATACCTCTGTGGGAGAGGAAAAAAAATGAGTAGAGAAATAACCTGTTCTCCAAAAATCAGCTTTAAGCTGAAAGACTGCACAACTGCTTTATTTTGGTAAGTCTCAAGGCAATGGGTAGCATAGCAAGAATTACAGTTGGATCTCTCTAAGGCAGTGTGATGTGTGCATCCAAAAACTTGGCTTTGCATGTTGATTTTTCTTCTCCATCTTCTTAACGTTCCCCTTGGTAAGTGCCTTGTTCTTTTGGCTTTTCAGAGCATTTTAGGATGCCTACGCAGCTTCACGGGCCATTTCCCGGGCAGAAGTGGTTTCTCCAGGGGTGTTCCTGTCACTGCAGCAGGTTTGAGAAGGGCTGCCTGGCCCTCTGGGAGCTGAGGCAGCAGGAGACAGGAGGAGTAGGGCTGAAGGGTGAGTGATGGGGAGAGTCCTTGCAAACAGGGCAATGCGTTGGTGTCTTTGTCAAGAGCAGCTGTTGGTAGGAGTTTGGATCAATGAATGCACTCAACAGCCACTGTGGGTCTTTTATGAGTGAGTCCTTCCGACTGCTAGGTAGGTTTGTAGGCTTCTGTTTCACTTTTCCAGGGCTCTAGGCTGTCCTGTCAGGTATGTTCTTTTGCCAGGGTAGTTTTCTTGCGTGAAGCTGTAAAACAATAATTATTGCTAGCTCACCTGGTGAGAGTTTTTGGGGTTATGCTCTGTCTTGTAGCAGGAACATGAAAGTAGGGACAGTGATAAGAGAAGAAGAGCATCTCAGCCTCCCAGCACGGTAGCACTGGGGCTGCCTCTCAACAATTCCAAGCTAATTATTTGCCAGAAAGGACAAATTCTGCTTTCCTGGTTTTGGTACCGTTCCTGGGAACAGCTGCTGCTCTCCACTGAATGAGTGCCCGTGTTCAAATTTGCAGAGCATCCCATGCCCTGTATGGCATATGTGAATTTTCCAGACTTCATTCTGGAGGGGAGGTGAAAAATGTAACAGGTCTAGTCTAGAATGTAATCAAAGATTTATAAGTAGCCATGCATTTTTTATGCATATAAAGTAACAAGGGCTGTAGAGTAAAAGCAGAACTGTGACATTAAATGGCTGCTCTTGCCAGTTTTCCACGAGATATGATCAAAGCACCATTTCAGCAGCAGGGCTGTAAGACTGCTCCCTCTAATAGGAAGACAATGATTTGATCAGGCTCCAGTTAAGGCCAGGAGCATCCTCTGCTTCAGGGGCTGTTCGGCTTCTTTTGCATAACATTAAAAGAAGTTCAGCTGGTTAGACCAAATGGCTGATCAAGAGATGTTTTGTAATGCATCCTTTCATTTCATTCCCATAACCCACCACTTCAAAGCCAGGGTTTAAAATAAATAAAGAAATAAAGGTGGCTGTGATCAAATTGGAAAAGAAGCGTTAACACAGGATGGATCTGTAACCCTCTGCTTGACAGAGAAGAAATCTTCTGCTCCTTCTCTTCCTATATATCTTCCAGTGTATTAATCTCTTCTTAGTGTTTTCTTTTTCCTGAGCATTCCACTTTCTCTTTTTGTAGTTAGCTGCCAGAGAGATGTATTTTCTCCTACCGACTGCATCAGAATTTCCTGAGGCTATGGGAACTGGTGCTTCTGGGGAATTATTGAATGCAAGTTATTTGGTGATACTTCTTCCTGCTTCTGCAAGCCCTGCAGGACAGCCAGGGCATATATCATTTCATTTTCTGGAACATTTAGGTCACTGATTTGTCTGCTTGCCTGACAGTGTTTTATTTTCACATTGTATATGAACAAGTGTAAAGTTTCATGAGTATAATAAAGTCAGTGTGAAAAGAGACTGAGGTTCATCACAGGATTTCTTGCAAGTTAATTGTTGGAAGCACTGGCATGCAATCTGGCTTGCTTATCAAATTGATTTAAATGGTCGGAGTGAGAGAATGTATCTTATATAACTTAGTCAGATTTGTCTTAAGAAAAGTTTGTTTTTAAATGTTACCAAAAAAAAAAAAAATAATAGAGTAAATGCAAGCAGCTGGTGCCATGCTGTTTTGTGTCCTGCCTCAAATGCTTTGTGTGGAGAATCCTGCTGATGGGAAAGCTCTGGCATGTGCTGCTTTGCTGAATGCTGTCGATGCATCTCTTGTGGTGCCTTCTGTGCCCTAAAGGAAGTTTTGGTTCGTCAGTTACACTTTGGGGAACAAATATTGATTATTTAATGACCCAAACACGCCAAGTATTCTCTAATTTTTCACTGAATTCTACTGTTCTATTCTTTGCCTCAGTGTATTCTGTGATATGTGTTTTGGAGTTGCTGCAGTATCAAAACTGTTAGTTTTCTGCCACTCAGCACGTGTGCTGCTATGCCCTCCAGCTTCTCCTCTTTGAAGCCCTGGCATCCTGCTTCGCTCAAGTGTTTCCTGTGAGACAACTGAGCCTGCCTGCGTGGTCCTGGCCTGTTTCTATTTGGCCTGAGAAGCTGATCTTCACCATTATTGTCACCAATTCAAGCCCATCCAACTATCTGGCTTTGAGAATATTTGAAATACTGCTGCCACTGTTTCAGAGACCCAGATGTACTAGCTTGAAACATTTATGCTATTAAAAGGGCTGTGAGAAATTTTGGATGAGGCTCACGTTGACTTTGCAGCCAAGATTTCACCCTTTCATTATAAGACTAGCTTTCAAACTTTTGATCAAACCAGGGACTAACAGATTTATCTCCCCCACCCCACAAAATCTAATTTGCAAATATAATCTTCAACCTGAGACTTAGGCTGCACTTCCTAATGACTGGAATAGTGTGAGGGAAATCAAGACTGAATAAGGCTGTATAATTCTTTATTTGATATCAGTAATGAAATGCCAGCATTAGTTAAAATATCCACCCAATGCCACAGGTTTATACCTTAAGTGCATTATTCACTCCTTGTTATTTGGTATTTCCCTGAGGGTGGAAAGGACTGTAGTTAAGAGGAGGAGAAACAATGGTCTGGTCAATCACAGACCTCTTGAATTGCAAATAAGAATCAGCAACCAGCTCACAAATCTCTATGCTGGTCTGTCGAGCATTTCTGCAACCCCCTCGTGTCACTCTCGTATTGTTGCGGCGTGTGGGCAGGCTGCCTGGCACCTCAGCCTTGCTGGAAGCGTCTCCCACGGGGGACAGCGCTCCGCTCGGCGTGGAGGGCGCTTATCACACTCACGCGCAGCCGGAGCAAATGAGGCCACGGAGGCCAGCAGGGGTTCTTCAGAGGTTCCCAGCTGAGGGTTATTAAAGGTAGAGCCTACACAGCAGCGGGGCTCGACACCCATCCACGTGCTGGAAGGAGCAGAGGAAGAACCAAGAGGATGGAGAATCTCAGGGTTTTACCGGGAAGGCTAAGGGGTGGAGAGGGAGTGGAGGCAGGGGCGGGGACAGAGGAGGGACCAGGGTATGAGGGGCCAATGGGACGACAGGGGAGAAGTGGTTGTTAGGGGAGCGGAATTGGGGTAATTGACAACTGGGTCTTTGTACTTCCACGAGAGAAGCCAGAACCGAGGGGGTGCCCTTCCAGGGCACTCACAACTCCTTCCTTTTTATTTCATAAAGGCTTCTCTCATGGGTCTTTGCAGACATTTAACTAAACAGGGCAACACAAACTGAATAATAAAACAACGGTTACATAAACGAGCTTCAGAGATATACAGACAATTAAGGAAAACAGCAAGCTAAACGTTAAATTGTTTCAACTGTAGTGAATATTAGCGTTTAATGATCGCGGATATCAACGCTTACAACAACAACTCACTAAATAAAAAGGGGTAATAATGAGACATGAACTGTGTATAAAATTTAGCGACGAGTCCCGCAAGTCCCATAGGTGGAGCAGTGGAGGGTTCTGTGAAGGCGGGCTGAGCTGGCAGAGCGAGGTGCGAGGTGGGAGGTGGGTAGGAACGCCGAGGTGGGGCAGGCAGGGCATCAGTGTGTGCACTGCAGGTAGGGCCGCAGGGAAGGCAGGCAGGGCATGGGGCAGGAGGGAGTCTCGGCAAGGGCTGCGGCCACTGGCAGTCTGTTGCCAGCAGACAGTCACGGCAGCTGTACACCAATACAGGAGCAGACACGGGCCCACAGGGCAGCAGTCGCGCCGGGGAGCTGCACTCGGCAGCCGTGCAGCTCTGGCAGCGGCACGTCTTGCTGCAGCTGCTCCAGCAGTGCCGCAGCGGAGGCGGCCGAGTTCACGGTCACCCTGAGCTGTGAGGGAGCCTCTACTCTCGCTGCCTTTCCCAGCGCCCGTGGGCTTCCCTTTCTTTTCTTGCGGGGGCGGCGGCCGGCGCTGTCGACATCTCTGGCCGCGGACTCTGCGCATGGTGGAGGTGCCGCTGCCACGCGGTCAGCATGCGCTGTGGCGGTGCTGCGTCTGCTGCTGCTCCTCTCACAAACCTCACAAACCCTGCAGAACTTTCTAAACTCTCTCTGTGGAATAGACTCCCGCCTAGGGCTGTCTCTCTGCCCGAAAACAACCCTCGGTGCTTGCTTTGCCACTATCTCCCACTCCCCCTCCAGGGCAGCTGGTCCCGGCACCCCCATCCAGGGATCCCCAGGCTCGGCATTGGAGCCGGGGGACCCACCAGATCCCTCTGGAGATGGAGGCAGCGCAACGGGAAAGGCACGGGACCTGTGGCTGACCGGCAGGGCCCAGTGGTGTGTGGAGCCGGTAATCAAGGTGGCTTCCTTCTGGTCCCCCTCCTGACAGTCTCTGGTCCCGGTATCGTGGGGACCGAAAGTAGGCTGGCCGCAAGGGGCAGAGCCACCAGTGGAAGAGATGGGGTTACTGGAGGGATAGGTGGGCTCCGGGACGGGCAGGGGATTCCTGACGGACAGGGGGGATCCCGACGCGGTGGCGTCCCTCGACGCGGGGGTGGAACACGTCGCCAGGGAGGAGCCCAACGCAGTGGGAGTGGGGAGACCGGGCATGACGCTGGGTGCGAAGTTAGGGGCGAAGGGGGGGTCGCAGGAGACAAAGCCGAGGGGTGGATGGGGCAGCAGAACGTCCGCCGCTTTGGCGGGCTCTGCGCCATTTTGTGGAGCCGCGGGGGGAAAGCTGGGGGCGGAAGGGGACAAGATGGCGCCGCCTTCCACGCGGCTGCCGCTGAGCACGCGGCCGGCGCCATCTTGGGGCACCGGGGACAAAACTGGGAAAACGGGTGTCGGAAAGAGGTTTGGGGAAGAGTCTAGGACCGTATGGCCAGTACCATCCCAGGAGGGGGACAGAGGGGATCGGGAGATGTCAGGGAGACGGTAGCAGCCCTGTGCCTTGTGGCAGTGCCCATTCCCCCGGTCTCGCCTGAGACGGGAAAGAGGGCTCGGGAAACAGGGGAGCGGGGCACGAGGAAGGATTCTTTAAGTGGGACCCAAAATGTGACCGAAACAACCCTTTCCCTGCTTTATATAGCTTTAAGAAAGCTGCAAGATAAACCATAAAGTGTAGCAGCCTAAAGAAACCCCTTTTAAGGAGTAATTGCCGGATAATGTTAGGAAAGTGTTTCAAAATTCACCAAACAAAGCATTTGAACTCCCTCTCGGAAAAACCAAAACTTCCCACCCCCTGTAGGGCTCCCACAACTTGGCTGTATACTTCCCACTGTGGGTGGGTTAGTTCAGAACCCATACCACGTTTCTCCCAGACCCGAGGCAAAAAGAGAAAAGAAAAGCACAAAAGTGACCCCGAGAGAGTTCAGCAAACCGGTCAACAGAAATCCTCGGGCTGGCTTGTCGGGCTGTGTGGATACTGCCAGAAGCCTGACGGAGAAAGCTCAGGCATATTTGCTGCAGTCTTTGGTGCAGAGATAAACTTTTTCTCATGGTTCTGCTAGGATTGTTGTGAGAACAACAAAATACAAGAATGTAAACACACTTGCACCTGGTCATTTCCGTAAAGAGGTTGGAACTCAGTTCAATTCACAATTCACAATTCTCAGTTAACCAGTAGCTTTAAGGGCTTGTTAATGATCTTAACCAACAGCATATGTTCGTGCGATATATCCTATAAAAAGATGGACGTTTTTGAAGTAAAGAGCTCATCGCCTTCTGATCAACCTGGAGTCTGTGTCGTTTGTGCGATACAACAGCGACAGGGCTGGACCGATCCTCCATTCCAGGAGGGTTGCCAGTCCTCCCTCAGACAGCTCCGATAAAGCTCGGAGGTTCTCCTTGGGGAAGCAGTCGTTCCGAGCCCGACTTAAATTCCAAGCGGCAGAAAGCTGCTTTGGAGACCCTGACAGGGTCCAAAGACCTCCGTTTGGGACGCCACTGATGGCGGCGCGGGGTTCCGCTGGTGAGGGGGTGCTGCTGATTTCCAGAACGTCTCCAGCCAGGCAGGAGCCACTCGGTGTCTCGGACACTTTTCCCACGAGCATAAACACACACACACACCGGATAGCTTTGTAATCTTCCGACGAACAGAAAACGGGAAGGACTCTCCTATGGTATTCCATGGGATTTATTTCGCCCACCCGCAAAGGGGACCGGGAACAGAGAGCCACGAACTAGGAAGTGCAGGGACTTTTTGGGCAGGGGGGCAGGGGGCTGGGGGCTCTGGGGTGGCACCACAGCGCACGGGCCAACAAGGGGACAGGGAGGGAGTGGCCAGGGGGAGCAGGGACCAGGGATGGGAGAACAGAGGGGTGAAAAGTGGCCAGGAGACAGAGAACCCTTTGGGGACAGTAAACTGGGGTGCATTTAGAACTGCATTGCATCCTAAGAGAGGCTTTTCCAATCATTATAACTGTGGAGTTGAGTTCTTGCAGTCCTCCACATCCTATGACTCTCTACATAATGTACACGCTGAAATCTTCCTCGCTGTTTCGGTTTTGGGGGGCTTTTTATATTGGCAGTAAGGTGTTTTTAGGCTTGTAGAGAGCCTCTTGAAACAGAGCCACTCCAACTTCCTGTCAGCACAGAGCCCATCGTGGGGGAGCCAGGGTGACAGGCCACTGACAGCAGCACCCCAACAGAGCACCTCTATTGTACCTGAGTACAAGCAGTGTTTATCTCTTATGTGATGTGAAGAAATGAGTAGTGATCTGAGAAGTGGTGCCGAGCTGCTGGTGTGCTGACGTGCCTTGTGATTTTACAACTGTCTCGTAAGAATGTGAGTATTTCATCTCATCTAATGCAAACACCAGTGTGGCTCCAGTGGGATCTCAATGCCTTAGAGCCCTCGAGGCCTCTGTGACACAGCTGCCAGAAGGGACTGCCTGTGCTGCTGCAGAGAGATGTTGCTGGGAACATCTGCAGCTCCCCGCGGAGATTCCCTCTTCCGTTACAGGGAATTCTCGGGTGTTCCAGGCACAGAACAACAAATAACGCCCTGATCCCCCAGAGTTTTCTCTCTGCCATCTGAGAAAATGTTTCGCAAGTTTCTGCCGTGCATTTGGAACCAGAGCTTGCAGGGAGCTGTGTGAAAATTCCCCCCTTTGCCTTGCTCTCATGATCAGATGGAGAACAAATGCCTGCTTTGAAAATATGCTCCAGAGAACACAAAGCCATTGAAATCCTACCTGGATTCCTGGTGGTGATGCAAAGGGCTGGGAGAGTTGCAAAGGGACAGGATAACCCAAGCTTTTTCTTCTGTCTGTGAGCTGAAAAACTTGATGGAACATTGTGTGAGCTCCTGAGCAAGGCAAGCTTTGTTCAGTGGTGCTTTGTAGTTAGAGATGTGCTGGTGATGGTTTCGATTCTGTTGACATCTGGCTGTTGGAAAGGGCTAAAATGTTTTATTACCCTGGTCTCGGATAAGGGCATGTCTAAATAGAAAGTCATTTGAAGAAGAACTCTTCCCTGGCCTTTATATTTTGCTTAAAATGTCTGACAAAATTGGATTTTATTCTTGACTCAGCAATAGATAAAGAATATAATGAGAAAGCAGCAAGGTGTGAGTAAAGCAACTGGAGCTGCCTTGCCTTAAAACTGTTTTTATTCAGGTGTCTGTTATAATAATTCAGTTACCCTGTGCTTCCCTATCACATTTTCCTAGAGATCTCTGCTGTGTGCAAATATAAAGGAACTTGGAAGCTGCTAAGCTTTCTAAAATGTTAATGTAAACATGTTGCACATGTAGGACTAGTGAGCATTTTCTAGGCCTAACACATATCAGGCTGTGATTATCCAATTCATTAGCTAATAATCAATTGCTATTGGTTTTGGGCAAGCCTGTGCCACGTGGGTTTGCTTTGCAGGGGTGGTTTAGCCTGGTACTTCTACCCACTGCACAGAGGTATCTGCATCTGAACCAGGCTGGGCAATAAGTTCTTCTAAGGAACAGTTTCCCTTGCTTATGGATTGGCAATTACTGTAGAAAAATATCCATGATCTAGTGGCACCTATCTCTGCATAATGCCGTCCCAGACTTCAAAGCCTGCGTTGGTGGATTCTGCCTCTGAGCCCTGGTAAGGGTGCAGGAGTGCACGTAGGGGCAGAATGTACCCACTGCTGATATGAACATTAGGACCCTTTCTCTCCTGCTTGGCCCGGGTGCATAACCTGAGACCTAATTGTAATTGCATTAATCTTTTGCCCAGTAGCACAGCAGACTGTGCCCAGAGCAGACTTCCAGGAGAGTCAGGTTCCCAAGGAGTAGGGGTTTTAGGTGGAAATAGCAGTGATGCTGGTGCCAAGGGGCTTGTTTCAGGCTGCCTAACTTGCTTTTTTCTCCTAGTACATTTATTGCTGAGGCCAGAAACGGATATCTGGGATGGGTGTGGGTAGTTTCAGCTTTGTCCCTCTTATCCATGTAGCTGGAATGTCGAGGTGTGCAGCAGTTCTTTGTTAGCAGGGGAACAGCATCTGGTCATCCAGTGATCTCTTCACACTTAGCTCCTTGCCAAGGAACGTAATCGGTCACCACAAGAAATCTGCACTGCCATGTACTCACTCCCTCAGTTTACTTCAGTATTGGGCTGAAGAAAACATTATATCATGCTATTTAGAGAAATTTTGTAATCTGGCAGTTAATAGTATTGCTCGATTAGACTACCTCGTGTCTTAACACATCATTTAGGTTATATAGATATCCAGATTTTTACTTCAAGTTTTATTTTAATGATCCTTAACCCTCCTGTGTAAGTACAGCTCTTAACTGATCACAGTAAGATCCTACTGAAGGAGGACTGAAATTTCCTCATTAATATCCAATTTTGGTACAATGCTGTGTGGTGTTAATGTCACTTTTGGTCGTGTACAGTAGTCAGGGCCCTGACATAGCTGGACATAACAGCGTGACTTTTATAACCTTGTTATAAAAAGCAATTAGGGGCAACATCCAGCTCTGCAGTTATGCATCACGTGGAGATGTAAGGAGCTTCCAACAGTGAATTTAATTAGCAGGAAACACAGAGTACTCTGTGACGTGCAGTGCAGATAACAGAGTTCTTGTCCCGCAGTGTTGGTCCCTTGCTCTGAAAGGGCACCTGAACTGCTCTGATGCCAGACCCATGCATAACTTACAGGCTTCCAAGGGACTGGAGCTGGAAACCTCCAACCAGGAAGGCTGATTCAGGAAATGAAATGCTGGTAAATCCAATCTCGTACCAAGCAACAGCATGGGCAGCTTTGAAATGCTGAGGAATAATCCAGGAGGAACTATGTGCTAATGCCAGCAGTAACTGGACATGTCTCAAGAATGTGTAGAAGAGATTTTGGTAATCAAAGCTGCACTGCACAGGATAATTAAATGAGTATGTGTGAGTGCATAGGAGTCCATAAGGAGAGTTGTGATGCAGAACTTTGTACGAGAAGGAGCCTTCAGGACTTGTGTTGGCCATGGTGCAGGAATTCCTTAGTCGATATTGGGGGGATGTGCCCCTGCAGAGCTTGATGGTGTTTGCCCTGCTCTGCAAGGGGTTGGGCAGGCACCCAGAGCAGCCAGCCTCCCTCCAGAGGAGGCCATGGAGATAACCATGGGCCTGGAGCACCTCTCCTACAAAAACAGCCTGAGAGGGTTGGGGTTGTTCAGCCCAGAGAAAAGAAGGCTCCAGCGAGACCCTACTGTGGTCTTCCAGTACCTAAAAGGAGGGAGAGTGACCTCTCACAAGGGCACATAGTGTCAGGAGAAGGAATAATGGCTTTAAGCAGGCAGAGGGCAGGTTTAGATTATCTATTGGGAAGAAATTCTTCACTCAGAGGGAGATGAACCACTGGCACAGGTTGCCCAGAGAAGCTGTGGATGCCCCATCCCCGGAAGTGTTCAAGGCCACGTTGGACAGGGCTTGGAGCAACCTGGTCTGCTGGAAGGTGTCCCTTCCTGTTGGAATGAGATGATCTTTAAAGTCCCTTCCAACCCAAACCGCTCCATGATTCCTGTGGAAATGCAATACCTACCATAAGAAGGGCTGCTCTCATTTTTCTGCTTTCTCCCCTGCTCTGTGCTATGTGTACCGAATACTTGTTGGGTTTCACAGTGCTGATGCAGTCAACTTTTCTGCCTTCAAATCTGATTTTATCCATTTTCCAACCTGACTGTGCCTAGAGCCAGACTTAGAGACATTTCTGCTATGATATCCTGTTGAGACACCTGCAGGAGGCTAACTTGAATTTGACCTACAGTAAGAGCAGAGGTTTTTAAGATGGTTCTTGAGTGTAATCTAAAATCTTCGAGCTGGAGGTGCAGAAGACAAACCTGATAGTGCCCAGAAATAAAAAGGACAGGATTTAAAATAGCTTATTAATAAATTGTTATTTAATAAACAAGAAGTGAGTTCCCAAATTTTCATCTAAGCTGACTTTCATCAACTACCAACAATAACTACCTCTCAGAAATGTAAGTAATCTCAACCACATCAGGATTTTCAGATTTTTAGGGCTTGGTCCAGCAGCCTAAGAGCCAAGAAGGTGTGTTTGAGGCCATAGCCTGTTTTAGAGCACTTCAAACCTCTCCGTTCGCTCCCATTCTTTTTGTGCCAGCTCAGGGATACAGAGCGATTGAAACCTTCTCAGGGCAGTGTTTAGCTCTGCCCTGGAGCCAGCAGGAGTGCAAGGTCTGAACTTGCAGCTTGGGAAGGATAGCTCAATACAAGGAGAAGGATACCAGCAAGATTTCCTTGTGCTGGTGTAGTGGTGGTAAGTCAGCAACTCTATCTTTTTGGCTTCATGTTGAGGCGCGGAAATGACTCCACAGCCCGTGTTAAGTTGTGAAGTAGGTATGTTTATTCAGCGCTGGACACATGGAGGATTGCTCCTCAAATCATGTGTGTGGCCCACCCGTCTCTTAATCCTTTTATCCTTTAAAATATTACATATTCATAGGGTTACATAATTTTTCAATACATATCTTTTAATCCCACCCATCTTTGCCCCAGGTGGTAATCAGTCCAGTGTTCTTCTGGTTATCTCTGGTGGTCACTGGGATAACGTAAGAGTGTCCTCTTTGAAGTTTGGACTCTTATCTTCCCACCTCTTCTCAGGGCCTTTTGACCTCTGGCTTCCCTCCAAGGCAGGGAGTTGATGTATTACTGCCGTGGGACCTGAGACCACTTCTTCATTCTCTCCTTATCAAGCCTTGCCTCTTTTCCACTCTTTCTTCTGTCCATGCAGGCTGCAGGGAATGTTTTCTCTCTCTCCTCCAGCAAATGTTGAGTATAGCACATTCCTTTTTCCTAAACTATTACTCTAACTTCTACTCTCTTCGGTTCTAATTTAAGTTTCTTGTTTCAATGTCCACCTGTAAAGGGCCAGTCAGAGCCCTTTACCTGCTGAGCGTGCCGGGGGCGCCTGTTGGCGTTCTAGAGCCCGGGGAGGACACAAGGGGGCCTGGCAGTGGGGGGACGTGGGCAGAGGAGCTTTTGTTGTTTGGTTTTAGCGGCGCTTGGCCGGGCTCCCCCGTGCCCCAGCGGCAGGGGGTGTTTGCAAATACAGACGTGCGTGAGCGCTGGGCCAAGGCGTGTCCTGCGGCACACGGCACGGGCAGATGCGCGGTGGCAGGTGGGAGCTCTGTATTTGTGTGCTTTCAGCCTGGCTTTTTGGGAAGGAGAAAGAGGCTGCTGAGAGCTCTGGCTAGGTACTCACTTTTCCTGTAATATATTAGTTTAATTTAAATTCACTTTACAGTCGGTGCGCATGAGGATTATTTTGAAGGTTTAATTTGCTGGCTGCTGGAAGCAATAAGGTGGCTATCAACAGAGAAGAAATAGCTTGGCTGTTTGTTAATGCTCTTGGGCTGTACTGTAAGTACTCCAGGCAGCTGTAATGTGGAAAGGCAAATAAACCATTGTTGCTTTTAGAATGGTTTATTTTATTGTATCAATAGTTTTCTGTTTCTAGATATTTACCTGTGAGGTACCTCCTGGGGCAGATAGCTGGGGGAATCCATGTAGGTTCTCAGAAACATTCAGAGGGAAAAGCTGTTTAACCACCTAGGAAACATCATGCTTGGTCTCTTATTAGTGGCAAAAGCTTCACTAAATTTATTGAGTTTGGATTGATGCAAATTTTTCTGGCCAGTTTGGTCAGCAAAAGCTGTACTGAACTGCCTGTATTTGTACTGGGAATTTTATTTCTTATGATGGCAGGATTTGATTTGATCTGCAACCATCTGGAGTAAGTTTGTGTTACGTGGCTTGCATGTATTTATACTTCAGACTGAGATCCCTTAAATTGAATTCTCTGAATTTTTACATATCATATAAATGACATTTGCTTGCAACACAGTGGAGTGATTACAGTGAATACTAAAATAGCAACATTCTGCAGTAAAAAAAAATTACAGTGTAAAATGAACATTCATTTACAAAAGAGTGTAAATTTATATTATTTAATGAAATGCATTCACTGTGCAGTAAAATACTTCTTGTGCCTATTGAAATACAATTACAAAGCACTGAAACTTACAATGTTTGAGGCATTCTGTTTCACAGTAAAAATTGTGTCATGTTTGTTAAAATCATATTTGATGGAGTGAAACAAACATGGTCTGTGCATATGTTTATTTCTCTATATTGATAAAATTAAATAAAGGCTATCATGACATCAATCTGCTGTAGAGCAGAAGCCCTGTACCTGCGTTTATTCAGTGTCAGTTGTGTTCAACCACTGTTTCCTTGGGGTTGAGAAGGTGCCATCCTCAGGAGGACTCTGAGGGAACGTGGCTTGACAGGGACCCTGGCTGGCCGTGTGGAAATTCCTGGAGCAGCTTCCATGTGACAGACGAGGCCAGGAGACATGGATGCATCTCTCAGAGGGAGAAGAGACACTGGCCAAAAAGGTGCCTTGGCAAGCCAAGTGGAGCCCACGTGAGCAGCCAGGTTCCCTCCAAGCTGTGACAAAGATCTCTGCACAGGCGTTCTGCCAGCGTCTGGGCAGAACATATCTGTGGTACTTGGCAGGCAAACCCTGCTGCCCGCAGGCTGGACTTGTTTCGGGGAGAGGGGGGGCAGCTCTTCCAGCTCCTGCAGAAATATCTGCAGCAAGGAATGGTTGTGGTGACAGTACAGCCAGGAGCTCTGCCACTCACAGAGGTGCTGGAGATGATGCAAGCACCAGAAGAAAATGTCTTTGTCTCAAGCCTGTTGACTGCCGGGAGAGGAGCCTGATGACACGGGTGCATTTGTTCTCTCACAGCTCTCGTTTCTGCAGGCACAAACTGAGAAAATGGGCATGTTTTTTGGGACATACGCAAAAATGTTTTTCATAGTGTGTACCTGGTAATTGCTCTGATTTATGAGGCCGTAATTGTGTTAGGGAAACACAGGGTTTCTGGATAGGCCTTTTTGGGGTTGTTCTGGACAGCCATCAGCCATCCTGGGAAAGCAGCTTTTCCTTTACTTGCATTCATTCTCCCTTTGGCTGCCCTCAGCCGTCCTGTAAAGCTTAGGGAAACACCTCCAGGAGAGAGCCCCGGCCACAGCTCTGCTGGCATCACAGATCCCACATCCATCCCCTCCTGGGCTGGCTCAGAGGCCTCCTGGCATGACCTACCCCAGTTTGGGGCTTCCTCCCCCCTCATGTTGGGGGAGGCACAAATCACTGCAACCCTCGGGCCCCTCCAAGCCATTTCCAAACCTGCTCATTGCCCCTCTGGGAGCACGGGAGGGGGATTTCTCATCGTCTGGCCATGGCAGGCTCACATGCACTGATGCTGTTGGGGTGCAGATCTGCCCTCTGCAATCTCTGGTGCCAAGTTAACAGGTTTATTGCTGTACCACTGTGACAACCCTTACCCTTCCTCAGACCCCAAAGAACAAGCAGGCTCTCGCTCCGAGAGAAAAGATTAAAATGCCCCAAATTGTAGTGCTGGACGTCAAATAGCACAAGATGCCTTTTGTCAGTGCAGATTCTGGCCTGCTTTCTCCTTGTAGCTGGTGTCAAATTGCTGGCTGAAGATAACCACTTGTCATGGTTTACATGCCCATTTCTATTCTGGAAATATAAACAGACTCGACTCCCTTGGGCTAATCATGGTCTGTCCATTTCTGTCTTCAGCTCAGCTGAGGAAGCTGTTACATAAAATAAATGCTGTAAAGATGAAGTTGGCCATTCCCTCTCTTCTTTGCAAAGGTCATCAGCTCATTACTTTACTGAAGAAAATGTTAAGACTTGATATTCTGAGATAACAAAATCTGATTTCCACTTGCCCTTTTTATTTCAAAAGAGGAAAACCTGCTATTTATTCCAACCAAAATATTGGTTCAAATTGAATGGGCAAAAGGTTCAAGAAGTGCCTGGGCTGACTTGAGGATTTGCTGCTAAGGATTTTCTCCAAGCTGGCTGTCTACGGCACAGCTTGCCAAGGCTCCCCTGTGTAGTTTTTAGGCCCAGATGCACAAAGATATTTGCTCTCCACTTTTAGTTAATTTCCCATTTCACCTCAGTCCCCGGCTTTTTTCCCCGAGTGGCTCTGGCATGTCTTTCCATTGCATATTCTCAATCATATGCTGGTCTTCAGGCTCAGTGACATCCTTGGCTGTGTCCTTGTGTGTGTGTTGCAGCATGGGAGAAGTGGAGGAAGCAACTGGGATAGAGCTGATAGGACTGGGAAGGGAAGAGTCTGGGAGAAAGGGATGGAAAGTGCAGGAGCAAAGGAGTTGTGCCCAAGGAGGAGCAGGGAGAAGGAAGGGAAAGGATGGGCTGGGAAGAGGACACAGGGTGCCAGAGGAGGGTGAGAGACCCTCAGAGGGCATGGGGTATCCAGGGAATTGAGAGCTGGAAGGAGGAGAGGAAAAATAAGAAAACGAAGCCCCGAAACTAAAACAACAGCTGATTTGAAGAAAGGAAAATTTGTGAGGCAAGGAGGAAGATAAAATGATGGAGAGACTTTGCATGGATGTGGCATTTCCAGCCTGACTGCAGCTGGCAGGAACAGGGTTGCAGGAGGGCAGGGGCATGAGGAGAGCTGCTCACAGAACAGCACAAGAAGAACAGCACCATTGCAGAGCCCCTCTCTGCTCCCTCTGTGGCTCTGCACTCCCCTTCCTGCCCCCACCCTGCCTCCCAGCTAAATTTATTCTGCTCCTAGTACCGTTTCTGTGCTGAACAAACCAGCTCTGTACAAATTAAGAGGACAAGATGTTCAGAAGTGGTGGATTCACACTTTTTTTTTTTTGTTGTTTTCCTAGCACATAAAAGCGAATTTAGATCGGTGATGGGGAGGGCAACCCAACTCAGGGGGTGGGGAAAACCGCACAAAAAAAGCGTTTCATTGCTCAGAGAGCTGAGTGCACCATATCAAAGCAGCTTCTAAATGGATCTTTGCAATATCAAGGTGGATTGCAGCAGCACTGCTGCTGATAACAAATGGTGAGTTTCTTCCCACAGAGACCTGAGCAAACACAAGCTTTGTCTCGGGCCAGGTGCCTTTCGTATGAAGTTTCCTATTTCTGCAAATACAGATGAATATTTCCTAGCAATACTTGACCGCCACGGCCTCAGCTCCTCTGGGTAAGATGGAATTTAGCACCCTCTGTGCCCCTGTTAGTTAGTTAAAGCAGGCTTTGGGGGGTGGGGGGCAATAGCTGCTGAGGAGGAGGAGGAGGAGGAGCAGCACAGAGGGTCAGCCTGGGGAAGCTGGCAGCAACCCAGGGCTTGGGGGCTGCTCCTGAAACCAGGGACCCACTCGGTGCAGCCTGTGCTCCTTCGTGAGCAGCTCTGGGCGCATGAAGAACAGAAGAAAATCTGTTCCCTGAGCTCTCCCCAGAGGAATGCCAAGGAGGACACATCTGGCTGCCTTCTACGAGGCACTCGCAGAGCCCACATTTGCAAAGTTATGCACGAGCCCAGAATAACAGATTGGAAAATCCTCTCAAGGCTGAAGTACCTGGTTTCCTGATTCCTCGAGGCAGAGGGACTCCTGCACCTAACTGCTTCTGTAAATTCTGACTTCAAGAGCAGATTACTGCACCTGTGGAGGGGTCTGCAACCCCCCCTTCCCTGCTCTGTGGCTCAGTAAGGATTACATTTCTTTAGAGCAAAGATTAGCAATTCAAACAGAGGAAAAGAAGCCTGAATATGCTACTACGAATTGCTTGGTTTAACAAAAAAATTCTTTCACCGTATTTTTTCAAGGAAAAGTGACTTTTCCAGAGGAAATGGCTGAGTTCTTCTGAGGGGGAGGAAAGGAAGGGAAAGCCAAACCTATTTACCATGTCAAATCCAGTGAGATTCATTGAAGAAGGGCAAAAAGAAAAAAAAATTGAGAGTTTCATAACAAGACTTAAAAGTCAGTTTTGTTTAAACTGGAAGCACTGCTGTTTTTCCCCATTCCAAACACGTGCAAGAGCTGACCTTGCCCTGCCGGGGTGTTGTGCTCTTGACTTCCTTGGTGCTCTCCAGTGACAACTTCACTTTTATCAAAAAAAAAAAAGAGCTGAGAAGAAAGGGGACTTGCTGGAAATCTGTAATTAGGATTTGAAGTCCCCTGTCCTTCAGGTTCTTTCCTTGCAAGTGCTAGGGTTTCTCCAAGGGAGGTGGTGTGCATTGACACTCTGCTTGTGATGAACACAATCTCTCCTGTCAATGCACGAAGTGCAGAGATGCAATAGGTTGTCATAAATCCAGCCCAATACCCTCTTGCCAAATAATTACACTTCAAGAGAATTTTAATCTCATGTTAACAAGACCCCCTACAACCTTTGTGCTCTCAGTCGTGTTAGAAACTGATTTATAATTAATGACAACTGCAATGCCACCACCTTTCCATGAGAGAGATCTTTAGCTACCTCCTCAGAAGGGGTTGAAAAAAAAAAAGGAAAAATATGACAGGAAGGTTTAATGGCTGCTTTGCCATGTTAATAGTAAGTGGCTCTCACTCAGAAGTACCTGGAAGCATAGAATATATGAGCAAGAAAATAATCTTTATACATTGAGCGTTTAAATTACAATAGAAAAAACCTTATTTGAGTAGAACCGAAAATGCATTCCGTGTGGCATAATATCCAATAACAGTATTTTGCCTCTAGAGAGGTACTGAAGTCAATACTTTGACCAGGATTTGACAGTTTGCATTATTCATACTCAAGACAGGGTGTTTATGGGATGGATGTTCTTAAGAAGGCTGTTAGATATGAGTTTGTTTAACACAGAAATTTTTTTGTTGCTGTTCCTGTTGACTTCTGCTCCTTTGATTTTTCCCTCCAAGATTTACTCAGTAAATAGGTCCCTAATGTATCTACATCCTTCAAAAGCATTAAAAAAATCTGGGTCTGATTAATTAAAATCTCATTATCCATCATAATTGCAGTAGGTATGCAAAAATATAAGATTTATTATTCAAGGAATTAATGCATTTCTAGAACTCTTTGGGGTTCATGTGAGAGTTGGAAATGAGCACAGTATAATAATTTGTTTCAGGAGAGCTAATTAAGTCAGTTCATTTATTCAGTTATCTAAGCCTGGTCTAATCCCGTACACCGCTAAAACCTTTTGATGCTCCCCACTTCATTACTGCTTTGAATTAATATGAGGACACAAACAGAAAAAAAAATGCTCCTTCCACTTAGTAATGCACGGGAAGTGCCAGGCCTGAGCTCCACAGGGTAAATCTGCAGCCTGCCCTTGCCTTCCAGCCAAAGACAGGCGCTCCTTTTCACAGCAAAGGAGTCCTTTGGTCACCTTCACCTTCGGTCCTGCCTCTCCTGCAGCCTGGCTTTGGACCCCCAGGGCTCTGGGGGGAAGAAGGGGGTCACGAGCAAGCTGTGATCACAACTGCTGCTACAGCTGGCATTGACTCTGCTCAAAGGGTCTGTGCCGTGGGAAAAGAAGAGAGTGGCCCTTGTGGTCACCTGTATCCCTTTCTGCTTCTCTGCCTCACGCCAAACACTGGAGAGTACACACATTAAAAAAAAAAAAGAGCCCATTTGTCAGTAAACAAAGGGTGTTTATTTAAGATGAGGATGAATTCTGAGTTCTGACTGCTCTCTGCGTGAGGATGCTTACTGTAAAGGTGGGGAAGAGGCCATGAGACCTGTCGTCTGCTGTTTCCTGGAGAAAAGCTTATTGGTTGCTCTTAAAGCAAAATATTTTTTATAAAAACACTGAAACTAATTATTCTTACTCTCATGTACATGAGTTTATTCCTTCCGTTATAGCCCCACTCTATTTTCACGGAAAACAGGAAACCACTCTTGGTATGCCCTGTTTGGAGTTGATACCGTTGGGATATCAGAGTTGAATTTTCATGAGGAATCCTCTGAAGACTTCAGTCCTCATGCAGACTGGCCCTACTAGGCATCCATTTAGTTTCTTTTCATAAAACCATGCTATAAAACTAATTCTTGGGTCTGAAGCTTCTGGAATATGTTTTATCCTTAAGGAGATCAAAGGGAGAACCAAGTAGCAGTTCTGAAGAATTTGCATGAATATGCTGGATGAGGTAAAAGAGTTCTACAGGAAACTTCTGCTTCGACAAGAGGGACTGAAGAAGCATTTCAGTCCTTGCACTGCTGTAGTAAGGGAATTATTTATTAGCCAAATGATGCAATAGATCACTGGGTGTTCTGACTTATAATGTGCTGGTTTGCATGGGACCTGATTTCTGGAGAACTGAAGGCACAGCTCCATCAGAGGGATGAAGTGATGATGGCCTCTTAAAATTCTCAGCATTTTTTGTTCTTGGCCGTGCACAAATACTTCATAAATTTTACATCCAGCTCATTTTTTGCAGCCCCAGATGCCATAGCTTTCAATTAAGCAGGGTTTGGATTTTCTCTTCCATTTTGCAAAGAATCTCCATTATTAGATGTTGACACCAATTGATTATCCCTCTTCATTGCATCTTCTAAGAACACAGAGCCAATTAAACTCCTCTGCCCTCCTAAGGGCGAGCCAGCCCTGTGGACTCCTCATAGTCCCACCACGGCATGTTGTTCCTTTGTTACTAAGGCAGCAATTAACAAGTTTTTAATGGAACAAAAGCTTCCAGAGACAGGCACGGCATTATAATAGAAAGGTGTCTCCTTTTTGTCTTCTCAACATGGCAAGATCTTGTATAACCCTTCCTCCCTTGGGTTGAACAGCCCTGTCAAGGTGCTCAGTGTGGGATTCTTATCCCTTCACTCTCTGCCGCAGTGCATCCAAAAATAATCATATTTACACCTGTTCAATTATTAAAGGGTTCTAAAACCTAAATCTGAGCTGCAGTCCTGTTTAAAGCAAGAGGTGTTTTAACGTCAGCAAAAGGGATAGAATATGTTTTCTTACCGAGATGATCTCTGTGGTGCCATTGAGTTCTGCACTGTCAGCTTTTGCTGATGGAGTAATTGTTTTTTAAAGTGATTCTTTCAGGTTTTAATGTCATGTTTATGCAAATTAAAACACAGCAGCGGAGAAGAAGACTTGTCATCTTTCCAAAATAATCTATAAGACTATTTTTTCAGACAAAAATCTCAATTGGGAAATAATTGCTTCTGTGCATGAGATTAATAATAACGAAGTAATTTGCTATTGTTCTTCATTAGGAGAATTGGCTTTCAGCTGAGCTACTTAAAAATCCAAAAAGACGCCTCCTGAAATTCTGGTGATATTTAAGGTAGATGAGATGTTATTAGATGTGGTATGGAATGCAAAATACATCTTTTCCTATCTGGGTTTTTATTTTGTGCTCTGGTGCATGTCAGGTAATTTTAGATTTTGAAGGAAGTAACACCGTTGCATCTACATTACTGGAGAGGCTTAGTGTCCCAGTCTACTCCTAAATGTCCCTTCTCCATGAGGAAAGGATGGGCTGGGAGAAAGGCTGGGGCAGGGGTCAGTGAAGGAGGAGCCCCGGGTTGGATCACTAAAGTGCTCCCTTCAATCCACGACAGGTAATGCTGCTGTCCTTTGTCCGTCTCCTTTGAAAACGAGAACTTTGGAAGACTCAATCTCTCTGGCTGAGCGGTGCTGCCATGGTCTCTGGAGGCAGGAGGAGGAAGGAGGAGGGGAACTTGTCCCTTTGGGGAACATGGACGTATTGACAGCCATTAACTTCTCCAGTGGAAAGTAAGGTTTCTGCCTGGGAAAGTGTCGGGTTTTCACTTCTACGGATAAGGTGTCACAGGAGGAGCACGTGGGCGTTTGTGTAAAGGCCACAATCTGCATCCTTCGGAAAAGCCTGCCACTGTGAGAGACCGGCACTAGAACTGGAAACCACGTCGAGTGTGAATAATTTAGCCTCTGCCGTGAACTTGGATCATCTTGGGAAGTGGTAAAGAGAATCCGTCCTGAGCGTTGAAAAAAGATTTCAAATTGAAGGTTTGAGTCAATGTGTGCTGAATTCAGGGGCTTCCGCTTATACCTCGATCTGGAAAGGTTGTCTATTATTGATTTCTTATGGAAATCCTTTAGGGAGTTGGTGCATTTCCTCCACACTGGTGTACCCAAGATTTCTTTCCCCCCGCCATATATATATAGATTTTTCTTTTTTTTTTTTGTTAATTTTATTTATTTATTTATCCATATATATATATATAAAGCTAGAAATTAGTAATTGACTCTATAGAATCTGGCAAAAAACTCCAGCCTGGAAACTTTGGCAAAATGTAGGTTCACTATGGAAGCTTGTGACTTGAAACTCGTTTCTCACAGTTCATTATAAATGTAATGGGTGAGCTGGAATCTGTCAATGCAATGAGTCCAGGCTGGGGGGAAAGCAGGAGCTCATTTCTTCTGGATAGTAGCATTCTCTGTGATGCACCCTTGTCTCTGTAAGCAAGTGCTTTATCAGTGTGTAGCAAAAAACCAGTATGTAGGTCTTGCACTTCAGTGCTGTCTCTTCAGAGTGATGCTTGAAATGCTTTAGCAGTCATGTAGCAGCAGCAAACAAAATGTTAGTACAGTGAGAGACTAGAAGAAAACACGAAGTATAATCACGCCCTTGTAAAATAACTGGTGATGCATCTTCATTGGGAACTCAAGCTCTTATTATCTCCAAAACAGCACAGTGCTACAGAATGAGAGAGGATCCGGAGATGTGAATTTTAAATGGAAATTTTCTGCTTGTCTTTAGCTTTAGTGATGGAAAAGTCACTTTTAAGCTGGAGCTGTGTCAGGGTGAGTGTAGGAATATGAGTAATGGAGAAGGTGCCCTTCTGGCTGCCCTTGCTCATATGGTATTAAGAGGGAGTCAATTATACCGGAGGACAACAAATTGAAATTGAGAGGAACTGTCTGCACCATTAACCAATGTGACTCTCCAGGACTGCATATGCAAGCGCAGAGGAATTCTCAGGAGCAATAGCCTCTTCCCCACGTGACCAGATTTATCTGGCAGCTTCGGTCCCTTTTGGTTCTCCAGGACTGCAAGCAGTGACTCAGGCACTCGGTGACACGGCACGGGGGAAAACCTCCTGTACGAATGGATGCGTTTGGAGCTCTGCAGAGCCACGTGTCGCACCCCTGAGGGCTCTGCATCCCTGCAGGAGCTGTCACCTTGTTCCTGCCTTGGTCTGCAGTGTGCAGGAGCAGTGTCACTTCAGACCACCGTGGTGATGGCGCAGTGAGAGGCTGTGATCTCTGCAGCTTGTGCGGGGTGTACGGAAGAGAGGAAAGCTGATCTGCTAGGAAACACGGCTGCCAACGTGCTCTGCAGCATCCCAGCGTGGGATAGTGCAGAGCACATTTGGGACCCTCCGAGCATCCCAACGTGCACGGGGAGCTGAGCTGGGTCCGATATTCTCACAGCAGACCTGCTCCTGCCCACTGAGCAGGTGCAGGTGGGAGCCCACGGTTAGTTTCTATCAGATGCTTCCCTTGCACTGACAGTATTTGAGGTCATCTCAATAACTTGATGCACACGTGCTTTTCCTAATAGGCTGCTAAACCGTTTGAAACTCTCCAATCTCCCAGTGTACAACGGGATATACAAAACCACGGTAATGCCATTGCTGGGAGGAAGAGACTGCTGTCAGATTCCGCTCCATATTCTCAAAGAGCGAGTGTAAAATCTCAAATCCATTGAACGGCGCTCCATTATCTCTTATTAATGGGAAATTGTCCATAAATTGCTGAGGCGTGACTGTGTTTTTTTCCCCAACACAGCTGCAGTCTCTTTATCCTGTGATATTCCAGCCTCTCAAAAATAAAAAGAAAGTGGTGCGTGGGGGTGGGGAGAGCTGGGAGGAGGGGGGCTTGAAACCCCTCATGCAGCATCATCCAGCAGCCCCTGGCAAGAGGAGCTTCTTCGCTGCTGGCTGCCCAGCAAAGGGAGATGAGCAACTAGCAAGGACAGACAAGAGTGAGAGCAGGAAAAAGTAAAGGCTTTACCATGTCATGGTGAATGTGAGGCTGTACAGAGAGAAACAGTTCTGTTTACACCGAGCACTGCTGTGGGAGTGCAAACACATTGGTGGGAGGCCTTTCCCAGAGCACCAGCTGCCCCTCGTCCTCCTCCTCCTACCCACAGATATTCTCTGAAGAGGAGTGGTGGGTGTGGAGG
Source organism: Picathartes gymnocephalus (assembly GCA_013390045.1). Taxonomy (NCBI): domain Eukaryota; kingdom Metazoa; phylum Chordata; class Aves; order Passeriformes; family Picathartidae; genus Picathartes; species Picathartes gymnocephalus. The sequence goes on from WEKY01007666.1 coordinate 75,407, forward strand.
AGCTCAGAGAGGGGTCCAGCACTCACCAAGGCCTGTGCAAACTTCCCTCTTACCTTTTACGTCAGGTCTTGTAGCAGCTGGAAATGAGAAACCATTGGGATAGTTGGATTTTCAATAGGACTCAGTGCTCCTTGGTACAGAACAAAAATCCGCCACAAACATCCCAGAAGGAGACATTGGAAACAGGAACCTTCTGAACCTGGCCCAGGACTGTTGTTATTGGTGGCTCAAGTGGTGCCTGAAGGGGTAAGAACTAGGAAGGTAGAGCAAAAAGCGAGGCTGGGCCCTTAAATCAGGGTGATGGCACCAAGTTGTGTTGAAGCTGGGTCTTGCAGTGGCCAGCTTTGCAATCCTAGACCCTCCTTGTCATTTCAGAGCCCCGTGAGTTACCTGCCCAGGCTTTGGGCACCTCTACAAGCAACACAAATGCTCCTGAAGAGCAGGAGCCACGGAGCAGGGCAGAGGTCCAGGTGCATTTGGTCAGTGACCCGTGCACACGATCCCATTCCTCCTGTCACACTAGGATGAGGAAATGAGCTACTTTGTGTGGCGAGCAATAGAAGGCCACACAGTTTTCCCTGTGTTAATTATACTACAGACTGTTTAATTCTGTAAACGAGCCGCTTGGCAGGCTTTCAGAACAATTACACAACTCCCTCTCCTGCTCTCCAAGAGCAGCTCAGCTGTGAAGCTGATGAGCCTGGGCACCGTCCACCTCATGGTGGAGGTCTGGTGAGAACCTCTGTCCTGCCAGCCTGCAAAGCTGGGCCACCCCACGCTCGGAAGGACAGAAACCTGCAGAGGGGAGGGAATCTGGGCAGCGGAAGCCACAACCAAGCCAAGGGATGAATAAGATGCGATTAATGGGATCCGCGGGCTAGAAATTTTTAAGGCAAGGTGTTTGAGGGCTGGCTGCCAAAGCCGTTGCAGGAAGTCTCTGTCACTGTTGGGGCAGATGTCTGAGTCTTTGAGGGGCCTGAGCTCTGCCTGTCCCGTAGTCATCAGCACATGGCAGAGTTTGGGCAGCCAGCTGCTTCTGGCTCAGCCTCTTCACGGGCTGAAAGGAGATAATGATGCCAGCCTCCTGCTTTGGGGTCAGCTGCGGAAAGACCGGCAGGTACCGCCAAGGTCAAGAGGGGAGAAAGGACAGCAGCCGCTGGGTGGGACACATGGGGGACCTCGGGCCTTGGCCAGGCTTGATAGGGAATGACCTGTCCTAAATTAAAAAGTCGGTGCTGTTGAAGGGTCCGGCCAGCACAGCAAATTAGCATTTGTGTAATTGCAGAGTGAGCAGCACAATCCCTTCCCCCCGGGGTTCCCATGACGACCTTGCACTACAATAAATGTTACAGAATGCAACCTACCTGTAAGCTCAAGGTTGCACGCCCGCTAATTACTGTGCTCTGAACTTTTTGCTCAACGTCTGCAATATAAAATATCCCGGAAAAAATGCCTTTAATTCTTTTTTTAAGTGGCAAATATGACTGTGTACACTGAGCACCAGCTTTGCTTTCTGCCAGCAATGCAATTTTCAAGCAAGCAAAATAGAGTCGGCCAAAGCACAGTTGAAAATATTAGTCTTTTATGCGGATGCTCAATAACAGTGAAAAGGATTCTGGAATTTGTTGAAGAAAATTGTGGCCTTGAAGAGAGTAGTGGCTTTTAGTCCTTTGATACATAAGGATTTATAATGCAATGTAATAGAGGCATTTTTCCCTAAAGGATATATGAATTCCATTACATCCCATTACTTGCCATCAATTTAATATTAAAAGTTTTTTATTTAGGATGACATGTAGAGATGGATATGTATGAACCAGATTTTTGACTGGTTAATATTAAAGTTATGTTCTATTAGTGTTATTTATATTGTTTTACATCAATATTGCATCAGTTGAAAGTTTGGCCCTTAAGTGCTATTTATTGATTTGGGTTTTTTTTTTTTATTATTCCCCCCTCATTGTCTATATTGTTTGGGGAGAGGGAGAGTTCACATTACATATGGACTTTCCCTGTAATTCAAGCCTGGCTGAAAACTGATTGTGGGGCCATATTAAATAATTTAGTGCTTGTGATTCCAGAAACTGGGGCTTGGGCTGAGCCCAACCTTTCGTAGACGACTGTCACTTCCCGCCTGTGTTTTGTGACATATTATAGAACGCTGCTTCTCTGTGCAGCAATTTTGTCATTACACAGGATAGAGAGAAAAATGGGAAATCCATTACAAGCCAGACTTTGTTATGACACAAGAGAAGAATCCCCTGGGAAGTTAGATTAAATTCTCTTTGAAAATAAAATAAAAATGCCACCATGCTTGACAACATTAGATTTATTATATATTTTTTTCAGAAGCTCTAGGTATGCTCCTGTCAAAGCTTCTTTAGATGCTAAGATATGTGAGACAAAGCAAATCATTCCTGGAGTCATTGAAAGGGAAGTTTATTACAGAATTGGAATTAAAAGATTTGAATAAGAACAGAAATCAGCAGCTCCATCCCGAGCTGGAGGCTGATTGCTCACAGCCTGTGTGAGCCACTTAAACCAGCTCAGCTGGGAAGTCTGCGTGTGCAGGAAGAGGTGCGTGCCATGAACTTGTGTTTGACAGCGGTTTAAGCCAAGTTGTTTTATTCCACCACAGAGTGAGCTCAAAGAGCAGCTCAGCTGACAGACAGGGCAGGTCTAACACTGGCTGCACCTCACCAACACAGCTGCTCTGGGTGCTTTGCCCTGCCTCTAAACAGAAAAATGACATTTTGTGTGATTAAATCCCAGGGACGTTATGCATGTTCGGGGATTTTTCCTACAGCCAGTCCCAGGCCTACAAGGAGCTGGGCATGCTAACATCTGATTAATTCACGTCACACGGTTACACTCCAGGCCTGAGAAATTGAAATTAATGGGAAGACTGCTCTTTTCACAACTGTGCACCATCCTAGACAGTGCATCTCAGAAGTACTGGCTGAGTCATCTTCCATGGTGTGCTCCAAGGTGTTAGGGAGGTGCATGCGAGGGAGCTGGGGCTGTTGTCACCATGGCTGAATTTCCTGCAGGGAAACTTGCAGAAGAAATGGGGAATGAATTCCAAAGAGCATCGGGTTAGAAACAGGAAATAAGACAGTCAAGAGGAGTGTGCACCATCTGGAGCAGGCGGATCCGTGTTGATACCTGGGTTTTCCCTGTGTCCCAGGCGCGGTGGGGATGGATGTGCAGAAAGTAGCTCTCTGTACAAAACAGACACGAAAGGTGAGGTTGTAACAAACAAGCAAATAAGTGCTGGGTGCCAGGAGTGCCTTTGCAGCCAGCAGTACTGGAGCAGCTCTTGTCTTCTGATCTGTGGGAAGTCTTTGTGAGATCAGCTTGCTCCAGGGTAGTAAGCTCGTGAGCCTCAGAAAGCAGGGGAGCAGCAAGGTTTTCCTTGCCTTTATGGCATTTCCACTGTTCAGGAACAATCATGCCAGAAAATGAGACTGTCTTGTTTTATGATTCCCAGATGTGTCAGTAAAAGGCCTGTGGGGGGGAAGCAGTGCATAAAAATACAGACACAGAAAGCTCCAGGAGGCAGCTCTGAACTGGGTGGGGAAGAAAACTGTGTGTTTGTTGTGGGAACAGGGGTATTGTCCAGAAGGGGAGAGGAGTGGGGGAAAACAAGAAGAAGAAGAAGAAGGAGATTGAAGAGACACCTGAAGATGAGGAAAACTGAGGAGAGATGGAAGAGGCTACCTGCAAAAATCAAAAGAGAAATGAGACTCCTGAGGTTTGTTAAATAAAATGCTTTGATCCCCAAAGTTTTCCTTCTGTACATTAAAAAGCTTGTGAAAGATTCTGCCTCTAACTGTGAATTTAGCTTGAAGTTCCCAACTCCAGCACTTTGAGAGAGCATTAGGATTCATTTAAAACCCTTTATTCCTTTTGATGCAATAAAACCTAGATGGCACTTTCCTAAATTAGTACCCATTAAGGGGACAAAGCTATGAAAGCGTCATTTCCCACAAAATACGAAATCCAACAAGGTTTATTACCTCACATTTAGTGACTGGCAGAAGCCTGTGAGGTCTATGAACAAGTTTCCCAATCATCCATCCGTTTGCCTCCTAGAAGATGTACAGCCTGCAGTGCACCCAGCTCTTCCCTTCCCCCACGGGTCAAACACAGCAGCAGATTTATTTATGCACCATTTAACTTTCTTATCTCCTCTGTGACGCTTTAACTTTGTCTTTTATCTTCTCACCACTGCTGAAAGGATAAATTCCAAAATGCAGCTCGACCCTGCGGTGCACTTGGCAGCCAGGCCTCCCTGCCCTGTCTCTGGCTCCGTGAGCACCCCAGCAGGGCAGAGAGGTGTTTTTTCCTCCACTGTTTTCCTTTAGTTAGCACCAGAAGCTGTTTTCCTGAAAAGCAATCTCACTTTTTAGCTGCTTTTATGATATGGAAAGGAGGGAGTAGTATAGGATTGACTGTTTCCATCACCTTGGAAAATAAGTGAAATTGAAAGCTGCCTTCTTTAGGTTGAAATTCGTCCGTATGCTTTCAGGTCTCTCAAGCAGTGGCAGAGCAGAGGAAAACTCTAAAGCATGAAAAAGAATATAACTTTTTCTTTAAAAAATCAGAGGACCTCTGGAGTTGGTGGTTCATCTAATATTTAAGTGATGGTGTTTAAAGTTGACAGGCATTCTTTATTCCTGTGAAGACTTCTGGCTAAAAGAGGAAAGACAGACCACAACCAACCTTTGCCTCTGAAGCTATTTGGTGTTGACTGATTCCGATTTAAGCACAGAATCTGGAAGAAATCTGTTTCGTGAAAGCTTCTGCTGGAGGAAAATATTTGCGATTTTTCACCCAGAAATTACATTTTTGAGGAAATTACTTTTTCTATGAAAAAGAATGAATAGAGTTTTGTAGTATCTTCCAGCATATTCCTCTCAGCAGCTGCAACTCTGCCCTGCTGCCCAGATGTGGGCAGATGGGCACTTTCTGAGAGCTGCAGGGCAGAGAAAAGTGGGGAGATTTTGCCTCACTGATCCTGGAGGATGTCAAAGAGCAAGAGGATATGTAACACTGTACCTTTCCTCTTTGGGACTGTCTTGATCCTTGAATTGTTTGGGGCTTGGGGGTTTTTCTTAAATATCCTTTATTCCTGGCTTTCTTCTTTGATCTCTCTGTGAAAAAAAAAAAAAAAAACCCAAAGAAATACAGACATGCAGCAATTCAGCACTCAGTCTCTGAGCAGGGGAGAAGGGTGGGCAGTCTATTCTCACCTTGACAAGCTCCTGCAGAGAAACTCCTACTACTGTTAATGGGAGCTGCTGGCAGGCATGAAAGAGAGAATTTATTCCCAGGTTGTTAAGGGGTTTTTTGGTTCTTTTGTTTTGTTGTTGGTTTTTGGTGTTTTTTTTTTTTAGGTTGGTTTGTTTTTTTTTTTTAATTTTAATTCCTGTTGTCAGACAATGCAATAAGAGGATTTGCATGGTAATGTGATGGCTGATGGATTTCTCGCAGTAAAATCCAGCAAGCTGGTTTATGAGGTATTTTATATATTGCTTATTTGTATTATAGGAGCAGCAAAGAGCCCGGGGATATGTCTCTGCTGCGTGAAATTCTTCGCATATATGTTACAAATAGTCATGCTCTGTGTGTTTTCTGTCTGTTTGGGTTGGTTTTCCCTCTCTTCTCACTCACTGTGAAGTAAGCACATATAAAGGCAACACATTTGCATGGATGTTATTCGTCACTGTTTGTCCTGTGATAATCTGACAAATAAACCCATATTTAAGACACGTGTGAGCACGTTTCCCTCCTGACAGGAAAGACTCACAAAAATGGATGTCATGTCATAAATTGGTATGAAAAAGGAATCGGATTTGAATAATAAAATACATTTCTTTTCCCCCCAAAGCACACTAGTTTTCACACTAATGCGAGTAAGCCACATGTGCAAGCCTTCAGCCCTCATTCTTGTTGCCAGTACCAGGGAAGGTGTGATAATTTTGTCATCTGTGCTGCTTGGTTTTCCTGGGCGTTAGCTTTGCTTCCAAATTAGACTCCGCGCTATTAATGGCTCAAAAAATAATGTGCTAAGTCAGTCAGCTTGCACTTTTAAGAGAAAGAAAAACAAGGAAAAAAACCCAACAGATTTAAAGGTAGTCCAGATTCTCAGCTGTCCTCGGTCTGCACAGCTCCTTTTACAATCTCTTCTTTCCCTAGAAAATGAAGCACTTTCTCTGAAGACAGTAGGTCTGTTCTGATTTGCATCAGCTCAAGGTCTGGCTCTGCCTAACTCACATTTTGCCATGAAGCAACGTCCACTTCGTTTTGCTTAAAAATGTCAGCTCTGTTGGATTGAATGAATGTATTTGGTTAAGGGAAGAGGGGGAAGTCTCAGTAAGGAGAGGGAAATGTGGATTTTGAAGCATGATCTGCTTTCTCCTGCTTTCCTGCCCCACGTATGTAACATTTTGTGTATAATTACCTGGAAGGAAAGAATAACAACAGGTGTGGGGAAAAAAAAAATGCTACAGAAGATTGTGTGATTATCCCAGTAGGAAACAAATCCAATTTATGGATGAATTATGCACACAGAACTACATTTAGGAAAGTAAATTTTAGGGAATTATGAAATTGAGTGGGCCAGGTCCACTGGGAGGAAGCAGTGAAAATGAAAGGGCTCGGTGGAAGGCTGGAGGATGCTAATTGGAGCAGTAATTAAAGCAGAACAGGTCCTATTTCCTTTTGGAAAAATGGAAATTAGAGGGAAAAAAAAAAAAAAAAGGGGAAAGAAACCCTGAAGAAGAAGAAAATCCACAAGAGAGGAGAGTGGCATTTCACAGGGGAGTACACAAGAGTTGAAAGAGAGAGCAAGTGCTGGGAGCTGAGGAAGGCTGGCAGGGAAATAGGAGAAGCAACCAAGTGGAGAACTTGAGAAGTCAAAGTGCAGAGTGAAACAAGGGCGAGCAAAACAGGGAATTTCATCATCCTGCTCTGAGTGGCCGTCGGGGCTGCCAGGCTGTGCCTCAAACACCCCATCCTGTACAGACAGGATGTGCCCATCCAGAAAAAAAAGTCCAAAAATCTGCTTTTGTTCTGTCTCTGCGCTGGTGGGAGGCGACGGGAAGGGGCTGGGGGTTGTGATCCATCTGCTGCTGTCCAGGGACCCTGCAGGGAAAGGACAGGGGGTGACCATGAAGGGGTCACTGGGGACCAGGACAACATGAAGGGAACTCCAGTGGGCAGGGAAAAATGAAGCATTGAGGCTGCAGCGTCCCTCCCGAGGCTCCTTCGGAGGGCTTGAATTAGAAAAGCTTGGGAAATGCTGTGGTTAAACCAAGTGAACCTTTCCTGAGGGATTACTCAGCAAAGGATTGCACTGTTTGTCTTTGGGATGGAGAGCTGTGCAGGACTGGGAAGTGGGGCAGGATAACAGTGGCCTTTAGTCCATTTTTTTTTTTTTTTTTTTTTTTCTTTTAATGATAAACCTTCATTAAGGAGGCAAAAACTTAATAAAACCCCAGTTGACATTGATGTTGAATAGCACAAACCAGGATGTACCAAAAAAGCACAGAAGGAACAGACACTATATACAAGTTATTAAGAAACTTTACCTGGAAAATGGGAAGGGATTAATTTTTTTAGGGGAAATCAGTGACAAAAAGGCACCTGGAGTAACATGTCCTTTCTCTGTAGCCTAAGTCTGAATCTGCAATGCAGGAAAATTCCAGGAGTTTAAGGATGGATATCCCCAGGCTGGAAAAATGCCGTCTGAATGCAACAGGGCACCAAGGGCTCAGGCAGCACGTGTGAAATGTATCCTGAGCAGCACAGGTGGGGTAGAGGTGCTTGTCCAGGAGTGCCTCCCTTGCCTGGAATGTAGCCAGAGACACCTGAGCCTTGGGAGAGAGCAGGGAAGGGGGACATCAGGAACGGTCTGCTCCGTGAAGGTAAATCAGACCAGCAGCCAAGCTTTTCTGTGGTGCTGTTTTCGGTGTGACTTGAGGACAAGGATGGGATGTTGTGACTCACAAGCTCTGGCAGGTGAAGCTGGGAAAATCAGAGCTCTCCATCTCGAGCTGTCAGCTCCTTTTCTGTCACGCGGACTTCCCTGTGTCCGTGTGCAAGGCTGAGCCAGGAGGGCTCACCCGTGCCTCTGCCCCCACCTGAGGATTCAGCTGCAGCTGCAGAAGTTGTGGTTTCTGCCGGCAATGAGGGCAAGCTCCTCCTCCCCCGGGCTGCTGAGGCTTCCAGGGAGTGCGGTTGTTCAACGCCAGGGCAGAGCACAGCACTAGAGCTGCCCTTGCCCTTCCTCCTCAGCGCTGGGGACCCTCTCGGCCCTGCACCGAGTGCTCAGGTGCCTCTCTTTGTTGTGAAACACCCCCCTGCAAGCTCCCTGCGTCCCGGGAAGCCTTGGGGATTTTTGTTTTGTCAAGTTGTTTGCCTGCTTCTGTTGACCTCTGACGAAGCGGTATGAAAGGCCGGGTTGGGCAGGGCTCTGAGCAGCCTGATCCAGCAGGAGCTGTCCCTGCCCATGGCCGGGGGCTTGAACCTCTTACCTTTGAGGTCTCTCCCAACACAAACCATCCTTTGGTTCTAAATGGATGGGAAATAGGATTGGATGTTACAGCTGGCCTTCAGAGGCATCCCCTGACTCCTTTCCTTGTCCAAGGTGCCTTTGGTTTTGGTGGAAAGTGTTGCTGTGCCTGTACATGGGGATGTACTCTGACCCTCCTTAGGTCAAGACTTTAGAAGCCTTCAATATTTGGTATGAGTAGTAGCATTTACTCATAAAACCTTTCAAAACAAGAACTGGAAATAAAAACGTAAATCAAATCCTGGGTTCTGAGCGTGCTTCAGCCCTGTGAGCTGTTCTGAACAAGATGCACCTGAGTAAGAAGTATTTCTTTGGGAAAGAAGAAAAGAGCTTGATGTTTATGTATTGTTTTTTTAAAAAATACATAGAGGTAGAAGGATACACAAAAGTAGGTTTAAAGCTTTCCTATTAATCAACCAAAGCCCTAATAAAACAACTGTGCAAGTAATTGTTCTTCTACACATCCAACAATGTTGAGCTTCTTTTGATGTTTACCTCCATTTCTTCTTCACCTTTTATTTGAGTCCGCAATTAACACTTGTAATGAAAAAGGAGATGACATGCTGCTGAGAAATTCTGGTGTTAATTAAAATTATTAACAATTGAAAAAAAAAAAAAAGGCAAGGAAAAGGAGGCAATAAATAATAAGGTTTGCATATTTTTTTTATAATTAAGGTGGAATAAAGCACAGAGACTGTGTTTCTAAAGAGCTCCCTTGAAAATGAATTATGAAATTTGGCCAAAAGAAGTCACAGTGAAATTCCCTTTTTTTTAGAAGGATTGTCATCCCCCATGATGTCTTCAACAGCATTTAGTTTTGCCAAGGTCATTGTATAGGGCTGAATTTCATTTCTGAATGAATTACCCCAATCTACAGAACGACAATAGGGAAAATGAGCTCTGGCAGCAGCAGAGAAGGAACGGGAGTGTGATTCACCTTTGCAGAGCGAGTGTTTGGGATCAGGTGGAAATCTTACTCAGAGAGGAATAACGCAAAAGGGCCCAGGGTTTCTTATGAGAGCAGCTCACCCACCCAGCTGCATCACTGTGCTTGCTGAGAACTCCACAGTGACACTGGGCCCACGTCTGGCACCCTCCGGAGCCTTGGGAGCACCTGGGGTCATTGTCGTGCTCGCAGCTTCAGGCACGGAGATCCTGCCACCAAATGGGTGTTTTGCACCCAAACACGCCCTTGGATGCCAGCCCAAATCTGCTTTGGAACCTCGTGCCAGCATCACAGAGGTGCCTCCAGAAATTTCACCTGCATTGGGTGAAATGCATTAATTTGGAGGCGCTTTCCAGGAGTGTGCTTGGGAAAGGCGTTGTGAGCGGTACTGGAGAAGGGAGCAGCAGCAGGGATGCGGGTGCATGTGGAAAGTGGCCACCTCTGCCAGGCCCCTCTGTGTCCCACAGAGCACTGACCATACAGGGAAGTAGCCCCTGCCTTCTTGGTGGTATTTGCAGGTGGTTCACCCTCAACATGCCGGCTAAAAAGCTCAGAGACACCCAGAGCCAGTCCAGTATCTTGGGATATTACGAGGAACTGCTCCGGAGCAGTATTTCTATATTCAATTTCTTATCAAAATTATTACATTTGCAATATTAGAGAGTATGACTAATTACTTCCCCTCCAGAGAAGCTATTACTCGAGCAGGACCATTTATTTCCTGCTCGGTGCAGATGCTCAATGATGGCAGGCGAGAAAGATATTTTGTGGTCTCAAACACCCTCCGTGGCCTTCGGGATGTTACCTGCAATTAGACTTTCCATGGGAAATTCCATTTTAAAAGTCCCATAGAGAAAGTGTCCTCAAGCTGAACCATGCTAGACTTTGGAAGAGGCTGCCAAGAACCCCCTGGGATGTTCCAGGTTTTGAGTGAGCTCTGCAGATTGGAACCAGTCAAGCCGGTGATGGAAACTGTGGTGCTTCCCCAGGGAGGGCTCTCGTGGCTGTGCTGAAGCCCCTCGGGGGCTGGAGACCATTACCCAGCCTTATGACTCAAGGCTCTTGGGGACCAAGAGAAGCAAGCCTGATGCAAGCCATCTGACCCAAAAATTAAATGGGAAACCTATCAGAGAAATTAATCCCACAGATCTGTGGCTTTATGGGGTTCTTTTCCTTCCCTTCTCTCAGCTGCTGGGTTGGTTTGTACTTTATGTGCCCACTTTATTTTTCTTTTATGTTGGCCCTTTAACCGCCTTTTTTTAGCTGTTCTTTATGACAGATTTTAAGGTTGTTTTCCATCTAAGTAACCAATTTCCTTCTTTTGGTGTAATAGCATCTTTCACTGAGGAATTAGATGTGACTGTTGAGAATTAAAACTCTAAATATCCTTCCCTTGAGACCTGTAACTTGGAACGGAGTGAATCGTTACTCAGTCGAAAAATTCCTCTTCAGGGAGAGTTCAGGTAAGGACAAGAAAAATCCTCTGAACTCAAACATTTCTCACATCAGCAACTAAATTAATCACCTAATCTTGCCAGATCTTGCTGATGAAGGAAGACATTACTGAAGAGCTGAAAAACTCATAATCCACAGTATCTTAATCCTCAGAGTTTGTAAGAGAAGTAGAAAGTTACTGGTTTTGCCTTTTAACTTCCCAGAGCCTGAGTGATGTGGTTTGGGCCTCTTAGAGATCTGGCATTTAAATTTAGGATCACTTAAGCTTAAGGTCAAGGTCAGTCCCACTGCTCCATTCTTCTTTGTGAGATAAGACATTTGAAGCTGAAGTATTACCTACTAAGTGTGGCTATGGAAAAAGGAAAAAAAAAAAAAAGTTGTTTCCATGACATTTTAGAGCTGAGTAATTACAGAGGACGAGGGAAGAAACCAGGAAAAATGCAGACTTTATTTCTGGATTTTTCTCCCTGCTCTCAAGGGCCAGCAGCCCCTTCTGGACCTGGTCGCTTTGGTGAAAAATGTGTTGATCGGCAGGAGGCTCCAGCCTCGTTGTTTAGGGGCAGGAAGCAGCATGGGATAACTCGAGAGCAAATGCAAGCCCCGGCTGGCCCTGCTGGGGCCACCCTGGGTCACTCTGGGTGTGGAATGCAGTGTTGTGCAGCTGCAGCTGCTTGCAAGCCCTTGGCGTGCTTGGCGTGCGCAGTGATTGAAGCCGACACAAACCCAGAAGAGCCAGGTGGGAAGGAGCTGCCAGCTGCCAAGGAAGGGCGGATTCGGGGGCTTGGTGGCACTGCTGACAGCCAAGCTGAGGAGCAAATCTGCATTTTGCCCTGCCCTGACATACAGCCCTTCCTGAACCCTGCCTCCAGAGGACGATTTTTGCTTCGTCGCAGGCAGAAGCAAGGAGGGCTCATGAGGAAAAAATGAGAAGGGGAAATGCCTGTCAAGCTTGTGCATTATTAGGGATGAACTAGAAGATGCTCTGTGGGAAAACCACCTCAGATAATACAATTTGGCTGGGTTCAACTAAGGGCGTGGAGCCCAAACAGACAAGTAGAACATAACAATAATAATAGTAATTAGAGATTTTCACAGATCAGTCTGTCCTGTATTTGTAAAATCGGAAGATTTTCTACCTAGCACAACAGTCAAACAATCCCAAATGCACATTGCTGAAGACACCAATCAATTGTACTCATCCAAACAACTTGCAGAAATTTATTTATGGGATTTGGTCCTGGGCTGACATCCTTCCAGGGAAGCTTCCTTTAGTTGCCAAGGAGCCATAGCCTGATCCTGTGGTGGCACTGATGTGCTAAATGTGCCCCTGGGAGTGCTCTCAGCCTGAGTGGGCTCTGGGAAGCACATCCTCGCTCCTGGGGCCCGGGAGGGTTTGTCACAGCAGCAAACTCTCTCCCAGGAGGTCCCAAGTTGTAGTCCCAAAACGGGAGAAGGAGCCCAGCAGGGAAGGAAGACCCTAATTCTGCAGGTCAGCCATGAGCAGAGAGACAGGATCAGCAGCAGGGACACAGCCTGTGGGATTTGGTGTCCCCTGAAGAGTGTCTTTATGGCAGGTCCCTGTGCTGGCAGAGGTGTCCCCTGGGCTGTGGCACACAGTCCCCAAGGCACCCGATGGCAGGAGCAGGGGCTGAACCCTGGGTTAGGGGCTGCAGTGTGTTCAGACTCTGAGAAACAGCCACTGCACCCCCCCCCCGCCCCAGATTTTATATCTACTCAAATTCAAGGGCCAGCTCAGGTCACCCTTGATGGGTTTTGATGGAAGTATCATTCAACTGAGAATTGCTTTTCATGGGTCAGGAGATACTCTTCAGAATCCGACTCCCTGCTCGAATTGTGAGTGTCCGATTTATTTATAAGTGTCCTGGAAACTCAAGAGGTTGTGGCAGAGCTAAGGGGAGAGCCCCTCAGCTGACCTCTGCCCTTGCAAAGCCATCATAGACAAAACTGATATTGGCTCAAGGGAGCTGTACATTAGTGAAATGTAACGTCAGTTCAGATTTCATCACGTCATGCCATTAAAAAATCATTAAGTTACTCGGATCAAAAAAAAATGTTTGTTTTTTTTTTTTTAAATAGTAGCAGATCGCTGTTCAGACACAAGCCATCTGGAAGGGAGAGAACATAACACAGGTAACGGTTGCTTTAAATCTCCAGAACAGCTTCACGTTTCTCTTTCTGCAGTTATTGTCTCTGCACTTTGCTCTTTTTGGAATAGCAATTACAGCATGTCTAGCAAGAATTCATGACAGCTTAGGACCTCACTTTAAAGGCAGTCGGTTTTGGTTTTGTGTTTGTTTTTGTTTTTTTTTTATCGAGGAGGCAAGAAAAAGACATTAATATAACTTTAGATCTGTGCAAACTCCCAGAAGAGATCCAAGCTATTAATACAGACACGTGTGCAAGACACGATGCACTGGACTGAATCTGCTGTCAGCAGAAGGGCTTGCAGTGATGCCTGCAGCTGCCTAACACGCTCCAGCCCTCAGCATTTATCTTGCAAAAAGTCTGCTGCTCCAGCAGGAATTTCAATTCCGAATGGTTGCTGCAGGCTGCTGGGTCATTTTGGAGGAGTGAGGAGGTGCAGAAGGGCTCAGCAAGGATAACCTGGTGGGTCACAAAAATAAAGATTCCCCACTAGTGGGGGTTTATGAAAGCCCCCAGACCTGGCACTGGTCCTGAAGGGCAGCGTTGGTGTTTCTGCAGGGTGAGGCATCCAGAGAGCATCCTGTGTCACCCCCCAGCCCCACCTGGCTGAGGCCACAGCTCTGGGAGAGACGTGGGACGTGAGCATCGGCTGGCAGGCAGAGCCTGTGCACCTCTGCTCTGCTCTGAGCTGCCTTCTGAGTGCAGGCGCTTTGCACCAAGCCCTCTGCTGTGGTTTGGGTGCCAGCCCCTCCAGGCAGGGTGGCACTGGCTGCCTGGCCACGAACAGCCTGCTTACCCCCCTTGGCCCTGTCCCTGCTCAGCCTGGTCCCCAGGCCAATGCACCGCCCAAGGAGAGCCACTGCTGTGGCAGGAGGCACCAGATGAGATGAAATCCCTGACGTGGGTGTTTTGTTTCCTGTCTGAAGTCCAGAAGTTGAGTATTCTACTGAAAATTTAAATGTCTGGGAGTCAGAAGGGCGGTCAAAGCAGGGGAGGGAGGGTAAGGTTTGCATCTGGCCACAGGAATATTGCATTATTTGCTCATCTCAGATCTGTGGTGGTTTTGCGTTGCTCACTTGACTGAACCTCTGGGTAGGAAAATGCAAAAAGCTTACAATGAAGCTAAAGGGGGTTTAATTGTTTTTCGTACCCCCTTCTTTATGTAATTTCAAGGCTGGAATGTTTTAACAAGTTCTGGAAGCTCTGAGCACTTACTCTCAGCTTTTTTATGTATGGTTTTATATAGTTTCACACCTGGGAAAAGTCAGATGCCTTTTACGTATTGAGATGTGCAACTGTAAGCCCCAGGAAGAGATTAGTGGTGCCCCAAACACAAGTGTTTGGGATTCTGGACAGGCTGTAAACCTACAGATGGGGCCAGGGTAATTTTAGTTATTGGTACAGGGTTTCTTCCGTCAGAGGAGCTGAAAGCTGTTAACCTATGAGCTGGCTGAGTGTACCCTCCCACTTCAAGGCTGAGACGTAATTTCACATAGCCTGTGCAACGTGCTCCCTGCAGAGCAGAGCACAGAGCAGCACTGCAGGAGGGCTTGTGCTACAGAGCAAGCAAAGACTGCGTTCATATCCTCTGGAAAAATCCAGGTGAATCTGCAGGAACAGAACAGGCAAAATAAATCCCTTTCCTGGCTCCAGCTCGGCAGAATTACGTCAGTGTTTCATGAAGTGACAGAATTCCTATTTGACCAGGGCACTGAGTCCCAGATCTCACTGCTTGCTGTATCTTGCTGCTAATTGAGCACTCCCGACTCCAGACCAACACTGCAGAGCCTGGAAAGTCTAGGGAGACTCTGAGAATAGCCTCAACAATTAGGAAAGCAGCAATGCTTAATTAAATTGCCCGTGTGTTTAAAAACGATAGGGAACCAAAGCCAAGATAATCCCCTTCCCCAGACAAGCAGCTTTGGGTGGGATTCCTCATCTCTAAGAGCCAACTCAATGTTCACGTTCCCCACAACAGATTGCTTTGTGCAAGAAGTCTCCCCCCACCATTTATCCCTCTTCCTCATCACTCTGTTTTCTCGCTGTCCCAGCGTTCCTGATTTTGCCTCCTCTAGTTTCCGCGGGGGACTTTTTCCACCCTATTTTCTGGCAGTGCTGCTGAGTTCTGGAAATACCTGTTGCCTCCGTTACTTCAGATGAACAGTTTCCTGGGATGTATCTCCCCATCCTTTTGGGAAGCTGCTTATGTGACTACAGACAGCAGAGCCAGTATTTCAGTGTGTGCCCCACAACCTGCCCTCACGTTCCACCAGCCCCCCTTAGCTGCAGCCTCACCCACGGCTCGGCAGGATAATCTGCAATGCCTAAAAGCATGGCTTTGCCAAGCCCGATTTCCCAGCTGCCCTGGGAGGGATGCAGGATTCCCAGGAAGCTTCCTTTGAGAGGTTGGTGCCTTCTTGGCTGATAACAGATTTTCCAGAGCAGAAACTTAGTGAGACAACTTTGACCTGAAACTGTCAGTGAAAGATCCAGCGTAACTTCTACTGGATGTGTTATCAGGAAGGGCAGTAATTTATTAAGGCAAGAGCCTACATTCCACATGAAGAGAGAGAGAAAATTACCTCTATCTCTATGTGATAAAAGTCCACCCTTCTCTTCCAAGGAAGCAGGTGCAGTGACTTCATGGGGGATCAGTTCTGCCCTCCCAAACCTCTGCAGCTCCCCAGCTGGTGAGCCACGAGCAGGCTTGCAGGTAAAGGCTGGTGTCCTTTCTTGTAATTGCCATCTGCAGCTGGGCCACTTGGCCATTATCCTGGATGTTATCCCACACAGCATAGCACGGGTTTTATTTTTTTTTAATTCGTTTGTTTCCTTTTCCTCCGTTCTTTTAAAGATGCTGGTGAGGTGGGTGTGGGGGAAAGGGTCGCTGGACAGGCTTACACTTTCTGACCCCACTGGTGCATTTCAGCATGGCAATGGCTGCAAGGACTGCCCGTTTTCCACAGATTTTCATTTGGAGGGGATGTGGATTCCTCAGAGGTTTCTCCTCTGCCTGCCCTGTCTGACGTTGGGGTATCACCTGTGATCTCTGTGTCTCTCCATCACATGGTGGCTCTGTTACTCGATCTCCACATGTCTCCTGAATATTTTAGGCAGTATAGAGCAGGGAATCTTTATAAAATTTCCAGGTATCTCCCAAGAACAAAACTTCCCTCTTCCCCAGGTGCTTCTGGAGTGGATCTTGCCCCTGCCTGGAGGAGCACTGGGTGTGCACTTGCCCTTCCTCAGCAGGCTGAGAGCTTTCAAGTTGCAGGTGGCTAAACAAGCACAACTCTCTTATCTGTACCTCAGCCAGGCTGCTTGTCACCACAGCCCAGGATCCTCATCAACCCCAGGCAGCTACAAACGCTTCTTTTGATCATCGGGCAGGCACAGGAAAGCTCTCCTGCGAGATGTTGTGAGAGTCAGCCCCGTCCTTCCCTGTAACAGTAAACAAACAGCTGGAAAAGCAAGGAACTGCTGCTGCAGTGACGGAGGGATTCCCAGCCCCGCCTGCCTGCACCCAGAGCTGTGTTGCTTCCCCACGCGGAGCAGGCAGCAGTGACACGGTCCATGTGAAAGCAGCAGGGAAGGAGGGCTGGAGGAGGCTCACACAGGCACATCAGCACAGCCTCTCTGCGGCACGAGAGGCTCCTGTCCTTCAAAGGCAGAAATTCATCCACTCTCCTCACTCCATGAAAAGGGAGAGAACTGTGCAAACAAGAGGCAGGGTGCCCCTTTATTTCCCCCTCTATCACTGACATAGCAATTACTGCTCTCTTCAAACTGCCAAGAGCCTGCCCTGAGAGGAAGGCAGACACAAACAGTGCCGTGCAGAGGGGGAAACCACGTGAAAGGGAAAGATCCACAGGGCACATTTGCCTTCAAATGGGAGCAGCTCTAGTGCCTGTTGACTGTGCCAAGTGTGACGGATGGGAGCACAGTGCCATTTTTGAGTAACATTTGTTCTGAATGTAAGCATTTGTATACTGGTGGGCTCCTTTGGAAAGCTTGTTTTAGTGGATACACCAGCAACGTGTTTCAAACACATCTCCTCTGTTAACCAAGGACAAGAGTTTCACCCCCGTTTAAGGGAACATGACCAGTTTCTCATTCTTCTTTTTCATGGGAATTGCTATTTCCCACACATGGGGACATGGGTTTCATGTAGAAACTCATTTTCTTTCTATTTTGAGAGCTTGATGAGGTGCAGGAAGGGGAATTCTTTGCCCTAACTGGAAAGCCACTCATCAGACTCCATGAGTGGCACAAAGCATCACGTAAGAGAACTGAGGGATTCAAAGGGAAGGGCAACACAGACAGTGAAATGCCTGTGTGAAATCAGGTCACAACTCCGGGGTGTGAGACACCAAGCCCCTCTCACGTGCAGAGGACCAGGAGTCCTGCACACAGGGAATAAATACAGCAGCAGCTCGGTGCTATCATCTGCCTAACACAGTTTCATTTGACGCAAAAAGAGCTGGGGTTTTGTGAACAAAACGCTGCACGTGCTCTTTGCTGTTGAACATGTCAGCACACTGCAGGTCACTGTGGCGGATGACAGACCCCTCTGGGGTCGCTGGAGTTTGTCGATTTGCCTCCTAAATGCCGTGGAAAACAAAATCCAGAAGTTCAGCATCAGGATTCGCAGGACGTTCAAAGTTGTGGTCTATAAACTACAAGTGTTCAAGGTCTGCTGGGTTTGATTTATGGCTTCTAAGTGTAATTCTGCTGACCTAAATAATACTTATTTGTAGATTGCCTTCCATGAGAACGGTTAGAGATAGGAAGCCAAGTTTGCTCCTGCTTTTGAGAGAGTCAGCTAAAAGGGAAACACACTGTTCTCGAGTTAAGAGAAGCCCTTTTCCTCCTGCCTCCCCAATGCTTGGAGAAAAGGCAGGGAAAGCCGGTGTCCCAGGAGAATCACCCATTGCTCAGCCCCTTCCTGCCTCAGGGGTAGGAGAGAGCAGGGCAGCTGCAAACTGGCCCTCCATGGGACCCTGACAGTGACTGACCATGGAAGACCACCCCCAAAACCTGTGCCTCGCTTTTAACCACAGCCTGCTGGCCCCCAGCTACACTAAATAAATACACGAATAGCTCTGTGCTACACATAACTCTAGTGCAAACCTGAGACTGATTCGGGCAAACCAGTGGGATTTGAGATTTCTGTTAAAAGAAGGGTGCTTATCTGCTCTCAGTGCTTCTCAAGTGCTGGTGTCTGAAAGGTCTGAGGAGGATTTTGTATTTATGGCTTTATTGCTGAATCAGGCTGTTGCAAATTAACCTCCCACCTGCAGAGCCGTGGCTTTCACAGGCTCCTGGGCAAGCTGGATTCCTCTGCACAGTGAAGGTGCAGCCCCTCCTTAGGCCACGACTTTTATTGAGCTCGATTTCATTTCAGGAAGGTCTGAATCCATTATCCATTATTTCAAAAGGGCTTGAGCTTTTTTAAAAAAAAACCCAACACAGCAAAGAAGTGGTTTGCTGGTTAATCTGTCCTTGTGTGCTGGGGGCTATGTCTGAGAGCCTCATTACAATTTTCCCCACTATCTGTTTAAATTTGCAGGGAGGAGCCTGCTCAGCACCATCCAAACGGCAGGGCCCTCCGGGTGGGCAGGAGCTGTGAAATGTGCAGGCTGCACAGGAGGCACCAGCACACTGAGCTGCACGGAGCGGGCAGTGCCAGAGCAGGCAGGTAAAACGCAGCACGTCTGTGCAGGTGGTACAGAGGGGAAAGTGACCCGTCAAGAAGGTCTGTATATAAAAGTTGCTGATGCATGGCTAATGCTTTGTTTGGGGAAGTGTGGGGCTGACAGGCTCTGCTCTGCTCTCCTCGGGTGATCTGCCTGCAGGCAGTGAAGCAGAAATGTATTTGGCCAGGAACAGAAGGCTCTGTATGCAGGCACAACCACCAGGTGTCTGAAAAAATGCTTAATGTAATAGGCTGTGCTGATTGAATACAAAGTCAGATATTGTTAAAAGCAAAATTACTACAGTGGTGAACAGAATACACCAATTTTTTTTTTTTTTTT